>JAFFST010053692.1:35652-55686 GCA_022414735.1 Noturus placidus | reverse complement strand
CATTTAATGCTTTAGTATATCCGGCCCAAACACTCCCTCCAAATGCACCTGGCCCGGCCCCTCTGTCAAATTTTAAAACCCATTGTGGCCCGCGAGTCAAAAAGTTTGCCCACCCCTGGGTTAGACCAATGAATATAGCTGTGATATGTGGAAAAGGGTTGTTGAGCTTCACAAAATGGGAAGTGGCTATAAGAAAATAGCACAAGCATTGAAAATGTCAATTTCCACAATCTGGACAATAATTAAGAAATTCCAGTCAACTGGAAATGTTATGAATCAACCAGGAATTGGGAACGTGTTTAAATTGCCTCAAAGCACCATGAAGAGGATGGTCTGAGTGGCTAAAAAATCTCCAAGGATCACAGCTGGAGAATTGCAGAAGTTAGTTGTGTCTTGGGGTCAGAAAGTCTCCAAAAGTACAATCTGATGGCACCTACTCCACTACAAGTTGTTTGGAAGGGTTTCAAGAATAAACCTTCTACTCTCATCCAAAAACAAACTCGAGCGTCTTCAGTTTTACAGACACTAGTGGAACTTGAAATGGGATTGGGTTCTATGGTCAGATGAAACCAAAGTAGAGCTTTTTGGCAATAAACACCAGAGGTGGTTTTGGTGAACACAGAGAGGTAGCCATATGGAAAAGTACCTCATGCCCACAGTTAAATATGGTGGTGGCTCCTTAATGTTTAGGGGCTGTTTTTCTGCCAGATGACCTGGACATTTTTTAGGATAAATAACATCAAATATCAACAGATATTAAATGAAAACCTGACTGTCTCTGCCAGAAAGCTTAAAATGGGCTGTGGTTGGATCTTTCTGCAGGACAATGATCCAAAACATACGACAAAATCAACACAAAAATGGTTTACTGACCACAAAATCAAGGTCCTGCCTGAAACCCATGGAAAACCTGTGGGGTGAACTGAAGAGGAGAGTTCACCAGCATGGACCTTGACATTTGAAGGATTTGGAGAGATTCTTTATGGATGAATGGTCCCCGATCCCTTACCATGTATTCTCAAACCTCATCAGGCATTATAGGAGAAGACTCCGAGTGGTTATCTTGTCAAAGGGAAGTAGCACAATGTATTGAATAAAAGGGTGTCAATAATTGATTATTGATTATATAAATCTGTCTTGTTTGCAATTGATTGATATCCATGAGAGCAGAGTATTTATTTATTTACATTTGTAATCAAAAGGTAAACAAAGACCAAATTTTCACAGCCTTCTTTGCTCATATTTACCAAGGGTGTCAATAATAGTGGAGGGCACTGTGGGTGTGTTATGTAATTTGTAGTAAAAATGGGTATAATTAAGCAATCTCTCACTTCTCCTCTTTCTTTTAAGTTTGTGCAGGCTTTAGATCAGGACTCGTTATGCTTGTTTGGCCTAACCTTGTTTTGAGACCTTGTTACTTTTTAGAAGGTCAGGAAGTATCTGTGGCACTGTAAAGGCTGACTGTGCATTCCTGGCATAGGAAACAGACAGGATGTTCCAACATTAAGCCCAATGCCTGGAAATGTAAAGAAAAATGGGACTTTTTGGGGGGAGTATTTAAGAGAAAATATTTAGAAACAGTGATTGAAGCCACACCAATTAATAATTATTGATAAATAGGCTCCTTGAGTGTCAGGAAGGTGTTGTGGAAGTGGACGGGATGGGAAAGTCTTCAAGACAGAAAGATTTCTGGATTCTCAGTAACATGACAACCTGCTTTTTTTTTTTTTTCTTTTTTTCTTTTTTTCTTTTTTTTTTTGTCTTATTAATGGCTGACAAGAGAATTAGAGTTTATAGCTGCTATAACACAAGTGATAACAGGAACTATCTTGTTTTGTGTATGTTCCACAACATTAAATACAACTCTACCTAGATAAACAGGATGATGTGACATTCTTAAGTTTAAAAAAATTGTAATCATTGGAAAATCTATATTAGAGGACAAAAACTCTTTGGGACATGCAGTTGAGTGATAATAGTAACTCCTCTTCATGTCAGGCCACATCACAGCACCTTGTTGTTGATTATTTTCTTATAACAGCACACCTTGCCATTCCATTGTGTTCCATTTATTCCTTACTTGTTTTCCATTTCAATTGAGTTCTGTAATTCATTTCAATACCTTCATCATATTGATGTACCAAAATTCCAAAAGGAATTT
The DNA here is from genome assembly GCA_022414735.1 of Noturus placidus. NCBI lineage: Eukaryota > Metazoa > Chordata > Actinopteri > Siluriformes > Ictaluridae > Noturus > Noturus placidus. The sequence goes on along the minus strand of JAFFST010053692.1, from coordinate 53,525 downwards.
CTTGCAATATTTATTTTCCATTTTCTCAGCTGTCCTCGACAAGACGATGATTACAGTGTTGAAGTCCTAGAAGTTCGGCCTGGTGATGGAGTCAAATATCCCAAGCTTCACAAGTGGCTGAAGATGACAATGTTCTCTTTTGTAGAGAGCGAAGACATTTATGACTCTGTAAATTTCTTGTGCTTCTTGTGAAAGCCCTAGGAGCGTTTGTCAGTTTCAGAATTGAAATATGTTCTCAGAGCTTAACTAGATATGATTAGTTAATTTTCTGAGAACACATTTTAATAGCTAAAACTCCTGTTTGCCCCAAGTACCATGTCCTGCAATTTTTTTATTTATTTATTTTTTTTTTTAAATACAGGGATTATTGTGAAATCATTCATTTGAACCCTTCACATCAAATGTGGTGTCTTTTTTTATTATTTTTTGTTTGTTTTAGGTTTACTTGCATTGTGATGTAGAAGTGTGCAAAGGAGCTCTTTGTCCGAAGACCTGTCATAGAAGTGAATATACAATCAATCAGTTTTAATATCTATTTCAGTTTAATTCCATGGCACCATTAGTCTAGTGGAATTGTAGTTAATTGTTTTAATTTTGCTTTCATTTTTAGATTGAATTTAAGCTCCTGTTCTCTTGTGGTGTTTTTTCCACAGAGAGGAGGCAGTCTGATGTTCAGAGGATTCTCAACAAAAGATTAGTCATTCGAGGAGGGCCTCTGATTTTCACCATGTGACTGCATCAGTGTCTGTAGCTGTTGTGTTCAAGAAACCTGGAACAATAGTTTGAATATTTTGTGTATATTTGTAGGAGAACCAGTGTAATAAATGAGTGTTGAAAGGTTTTTTTAAACGTTTTGTGCACTTTGTGACAAAATGATGTTGAACGTGTATTGTATGTGCTGTTTTTCAAAACTTCTGGGTATTATTGGGGTGTTTCATGATTGATATATTTAGTGTCACATTTTTGCTGGTAATTGGGGAAAGAACAGCTAAAGTCACAGTTGTCTAATTATCACACCATTTGACCCTGTGTGACACACCCAAAAGTTAGTGATTTTAATTTGTATTTCCATAACAGATTTAAAACATCTTTTTGACCAGCAAATATTTAAAAAGAAAAATAGTCTTTGCAACTTTGAGTCAGTTTTGTAATTCGAAACATGCAGTGGGCATTTAAGTAGTTTTATTCAGTAATGTGATTAAGTAAAATTGCAGCATTGATATACTATATACTCATTTAAATGAATTACCGAAATATAAAATTATCCCTCCCTAACTGTAGCGACTCAAAATGAGTTTCATTCTCTTCATCAAACAAATAAACCACTATACAGTACGTCTTACATGTCTCCATTTGTTTTGCTCTACACCTCCTGGCCACCAGATGGCAGTAGCGCACTTAATCGTGTTGAAACACCAGCGCGATTTTGATGCCGTGGTGTGGCCGCACACGTGATGCAGGAAAGAAAACATCACGTCACATCTCTAAAGAAAGCGTTGGGTGTAGTTTTGGGGTAATTGTTTTGATAGTTGTAGAATATATTATTCACAAGTGTTGTGAAGCCACCATCAGTACCAACGAAGAAGAAACGTTGTTCGGTCTCAGTTTTAGCAAATGAACACATCATAACTGCCTTATCTTAGCTACAGTATGACCAACCCGGAAGAGTCGAGCTGGACAGGAGACGTGGAGTCCAAACTCCTTCCCATTTATCAACACAGACACAAGCTAATAGAAGCTGTAAAGGAAAACCAGTTCCTGGTTGTAACTGGTGAGACCGGAAGCGGAAAAACCACGCAGCTGCCGCAGTACCTGTATCAGGCTGGTGAGCTGTAACACATCTCCAAGTGCACAAAAACTTCTGTACAGAAAAACTAAGAGGCTAACGTTTTTTTTTTAATAATAATAATGATAATTTTCATCAAACATGTCACGTTTTATGAAGAAAAAATGAAACTATGATAAATCATGTCAGATCTTTTCTCAGCATTAATGTGAAATTGAAACGTATACAAATAATAGAGTCTTTATTGGTCACATATATATTAGAGCACAATGAAATTTTCTTCACATATCCCAGCATGTCAGGAAGCTGGGGTCTGAGCGCAGGGTCAGCCATGATACTGCACCCCTGAAGTAGAGAGGGTTAAGGGCCTTGCTCAAGGGCCCAAAAGTGGCAGCTTGGCAGTGCCCAGACCTTCCAATCAGTGACCCAGAGACTTAACCACTAAGCCACCACTGCTTTGAAATAAAGTGAAGAACAACCCGAAAAAAATGTACAGTAATCTAGTTTGGACAAGTGTGGACATCCCTAAACTAATACTTTGTTGAGGCAGCTTTTGATTTTATTACACCACTCTCGAGTCTATCAGAGTGGCACATCTTTACTTGGTAATATTTTCTCTCTCTCTTCCTTGCTAAAACATTCTAGAGCCGTCGGATTATGAGATCTGTCCTGTGCACAGCCCGCTTCAGGTCACCCCACAGATTTTAATTAGATTTAGGTCTGGACTCTGGCTAAGTCATTCAAAAAAATTGATGATCTTTTGGTGAAGCCATTCCTTTGTTGATTTGGATGGATGGTTTTTGTCATTGTCCTGCTGAAAGGTGAAATTCCTTTTCATCTTCAGGCTACTAACAGATCACTGAATGTTTTGCACTAACATCTACTAGTATTTATAGCTATTCATGATTCACTCCAACTTGATAACAGCCCCAGTTCTGGCTGAAGAAATGCAACCCTTATGCATGATGCTGCCACCACCATGCTTCACTGTGGGTATGGTGTTCTGTTGGTGATGTACTTTGTTTTGTGCCAAACATACCTTTTGGAATTATGGCATTATTATACGATTTGGAGTTGGTCTCATCAGATCATAACACATTTTACCTGGGGTGTTTTATTTGTGCTAAAGGGTTTCCATCTGGCCACCCTACATGTGAAGAATACGAGAGATTGTTGTCACATACAGAGAGTAATCAATACTTACAGCTTCTTTCATGTTGCTGTAGGTCTCTTGGCAACCTCCCTGGTAAGATTTTGCAAATTCTGGAGGGACATCCTGTTCTTGGTAATGTCACTGTGGTGCTCCATTTTCTCTATTTGGTGGTGATGGCCTTCACGGTGTTACATGGTACATCTAATGTTCTTGAAAAAAAAATTTATACACCTCTACTGATCGATATCTTTCGACAAGTGAGATACCGTACATGCTTAATAATCTCTTTGAGGACCATGAGTTAAGCAGTCAGATGAAACCAAGAAGAGGTGGAGAAAATTCTACAGAAACAGTTGTTTTTTATTTGGGGTTAATCAGAATAATTTCATTGACGATAGCTGTATGATCATTACTTTTGTATTAGATTGAATGCGATTGGTTCGTACGAGAGATTGTTGTCACATACACAATACGAGAGATTGTTGTCACATACAGAGTGTAATCAATACTTACAGCTTCATTTATGTTGCTGTAGGTCTCTTGGCTGCCTCCCTGGTAAGATTTTGCAAATTTTGGAGGGATGTCCTGTTCTTGGTAATGTCACTGTGGTGCGCCATTTTCTTCAATTTGTTCCATTGGTTTAGTTGTGTGCACACTTATGCAACTAGGCTATTGTAAGACTTTTTCCCCTTCTTTTTTCCCCTAAAATATTTCTGATTTTTTTCACTTCATTTTTATACGTTGTAATTTTGCATTCAGGGTGGGAAATGTTCTGACATGATTTATCTTGGTAATTTTTAAAAAATATTTTAACTTGCCATTTTAACAGGGGTGTGTAGATGTTTTATATCTGCTTTAATTAATTGTATGGCGCTTAATAAAATAGTGGCTGTAATAGTTCTATAGGATGCATAAACTTTATTACAGTTCTTTATAGTATATTTTTGGAAAGAAAATGAATCATGAAATGAAAATTGATTGGCACACTTATTTGACCAGTTGTAACTTTGTCATTTATGAAGAAATAGGAAGATGTTAACACTACTGATGGGTTTTTGTGGATTTTTGTTTTGACCAGTGATGTTACTGTAACTGATGACAGTAAGTAACATCACTGACAATAAAGCACAAATCTGACCTTTTCTTAAATTCATGTAGCATGGAGACCATGTAAAAACAGAGAAATATTGTACACATGACACGTGTTGCATATTGGGGTGGCTGTGGCTCAGCTGGTAGAGTGGGTTGTCCACTAATCTCAGGGTTGGCGGTTCAATCCTCAGCCCACATGCCTCCTCATGCCAAAGTATCCTTGGGCAAGAGACTGAACCCCAAGTTGCCCCTGATGGCAGGCTAGCACCTTTCATGGTGTGAGTACACTGGTGTATGTGTGTGTGTGTGTGTGTGTGTGTGTGTGTGTGTGTGAAAGAGAGAGAGAATGGTTGTATGAGAAACAGTGTATAGCACTTTGTAGAACCGTTAAGTTTAAAAGGTGCTCTATAAGTGCAGACTATTTACCATATTGATATGCGAATAAATGATTCTACTTTAATGGGTCACGCCACTGACATTCTGTACATAAAGTGTGAGATCTTATACTGAAATGTTTTGACTAAGTATAAGAAAGCAAAAAGGTGATCAAAATCTGTTTGTTTTTTTTATAGACCAGGTTCTATCTGATGTCTGAGACTACTTACACTATATATGGCCAAACGTTTGTGGACACTTGACCATCACACCCATATGTGCTTCTTCCTCAAACTGTTACTTCAAAGTTGGAAGCATACGATTGTATTTAATGTCTTTGTATGCTGTAGCATTAGAGACTCCCTGGAACTAAGGGGCACAAATCTATTCCAGCATGACAATGCCCCTGTGCACAACACACGGTCCATGAAGACATGCTTTGGCAAGGTCGGATTGGAAGAACTCAAGTGGTCCTGACTTCAACCCTACTGAACACCTGTGAATGAACTGGAATACCGACTGCACCTCAGACCTTGTCACCTGACATCAGTACCTGACCTCACTAATGCTCATGGGCAAAAAAACCTCCCACTTTTGTGATTAATTGGAATGCTGCTACAGTAGCAGAGGGGGACTAAATCTGAAAACGGAATGATAAAAAAGCACACACAGGTGTGATGGTCAAGTGTCCACAAAGTTTTGGTCATATGGTGGATTTAAAGTTAGGAAGTTTTTTTTACTACATAATAACTAGTTTGTTTTTAAAAGACGTGTGTATTATATAACAGTGCTTTAAATGATTATATATCTATTGTGTTCACAAAATAAACAATTCATTAATTTTTCATTTTGTTCCAAAAGACATTTGTTATGTAATAAGTATTATAAACCACACCCAAAAAAAAAAATTCTTCAGTGAGTTGTCGAGCACATGACTGAATGACTTCCTCGGCTGTACAACAAATGGCTTGTTATAAAAGTGCATTATGCAGAATATGAAAGAATGGCTTCTGTACATTAATATGACTATTAAAGTGATATTTGATTAAACAAATATATTTGAGTTTAGGTTTATGCAGAGATGGGAAAATCGGTCTCACTCAGCCAAGGAGAGTGGCGGCCATCACAGTCGCTCAGAGAGTCTCTCAGGAGATGGGGGTCAGTTTAGGGCACCAGGTTGGTTATCAGGTGCGCTTTGACGACTGCACCACAAAGGTAAGAAACAACTGGATTCTAAGGCTTAAACATAAATGTAAGATTTCTTATACTTTTTTTTTATTTTAAACACCTGTGAGTTTGTATGCTTGTATACTTTCTTATTTTTCTCTAGTATGGTTTGATTGTGATTTTTTTTGTTCGTAGGACACTTTAATTAAGTATATGACAGACGGCTGTATGCTGAGGGAAATCCTAACAGACAGAAGTTTAACGCAATACGGTGTTGTGATCCTCGATGAAGTTCACGAGAGGAGCCTCAACACGGTATAATCATTCATTCATAAAGGGGTCATTAATTTAAAAAAAAACGTCTTTTGTGTTTGTTCGAAATAATTGTTTTCTTCCCTCTAAACTTGCCTTCTATTAAACTTCGCCAAGATTATGCCTTGCTCTGTGTGTGTAGTCCTCACATCACTTTTTCTCACAGGATATTTTGCTCGGATTGCTGAAGAAGACTCCGTCTCGAGGCTGCCGTGGCCGCACGCTTCCTCTGAAGGTGGTAGTGATGTCTGCGACTCTGGAAACAGACAAGCTGAGTGTCTTTTTGGGAGATTGTCCTGTATTTGCGATTCCAGGAAGAACCTACCCTGTGAAAGAACTGTTCTGCAATTTGATTGGACCAAAGGAAAAAGAAGGTTCTGCATACGTGAAAGCAGTGAGTTGTGAAATCAATCAGATTTGCCTTTTTTTTTTTGCACATGAAAGCTTTAAAACCAAGGTTTATAATAAGAGGCAAATGAAGTGTGTAATGGTCCTAACTCAAATCTCTTATTTCTTAAGGTGGTGAAGATGGCTTTAGATGTTCATTCTAATGAAGAATCTGGCGATATCCTCGTCTTTCTGACAGGTAAGCATGGATATTAGTCATTTCATATTTTAGCTGTAGATCAATTTGACAGTAATTGGTGCTGAATTCTTCCGGTGTCCTCATTCAATATTGCGTTTGTTTTTAATATGGGCAGTGTCTTTTTAATTCATATGATTATATAAAAAAGGGGGGCAGTGGTGGCTTAGCAGTTAAGGCTCTGGGTTATTGATCGGAAGGTCGGGGTTCAGGCCCTGGCACTGCCAGACTGTCACTGTTGGGCCCTTGAGCAAGGCCCTTAACCCTCTCTGCTCCAGGGGCGCTGTATCATGACGTGCACTCTGACCCCAGCTTTCTAACATGCTGGGGTATGTGAAGAAAAGAATTTCACTGTGCACTAATGTATATGTGACCAATAAAGACTCATTATCGTTATCATTATTATAATACCCCGTTGTTCTTTCAGGTCAGTCTGAGATCGAGAAAGCCTGTGACATGCTGTTTGAAAAGGCAGAGTCCATAGACTATCGTTATGATGTGAATGATAGAACAGTCGAAGGCCTTCTTATTCTGCCTTTGTATGGATCCATGCCAACAGGTATCTTCAGTCTGTTTGGCTCTGTTCATCTCTAATGTGGTTGTTCAAAATGTAACATTTTTATACGTACACCCCCTGTGCACTAATGTGAGACTTAGCAGGACTGACCAGCACTAGTTTGAAACTTTTACAGACTATTTTCCAATCTATTCCACTGACATGTTTCATGCTTTAAATGCACAGGATGTTGGCTGACGTCATTTAACATAGGACACAATTTGCCACCATCACCAGTGGTGTTTCATGTAACAGAAACACAGCTCTCTTGCCAGGGGGTGTAAACTTTTGAACAGGATGATCGGTGTAAATTGTTATTTTGTTTAAAAATCTTTTTTTTTTCATATGGACTGCCCTTAAGAAGCTACATAAGATATTTCCAGAATACAAAATAATAACAATTGACAATCTTCCTGTTCAAAATATATAGAGTTGCCTTCTTGAGCATCAGTGGATGTTTGCACCTTTTGTAATAGTCGTGTACGAGTCCCTCAGTCGTCCTCAGTGTGAAAAGATGGTCTCAAAATCAAATAGCCGCTACTGGAAAGGGGTCAAATATGCAGGATATGCTGGAAAAGCAAAGAATGTGCAGGAACTTCAGAATTTTTCTGAAAAACAGTGGACAGTTTAACTGCTCAGGACAAACAAGGGACTCATCAACAACTCTCACAAAACATAAACACAGTCGTTGATCATCCAGGTAACGACACACAGTATTAATAATCAAGCGTATGTAAACTTTTGAACTCGTTCTGGTTTGGGATTATATTTAAAGACAGGTTATGTGAAATATCTTATTCAGGGTAGTAATAAATAAGTAAAAAAAAACAGAGTGCAATTTTAATGATACCGTTTTTTTTCAATGATTAACATTTTGCAGATTCTGCAAGGGGTATGTAAATTTACGAGCACAACTGTATGTGAGCGACACTTATTCACATATTACCCTGCATACCCTGTGTACATCTGTACGATTATAAGTCACATCCACTACAGGGAAGGTCAGGGTTAAAATGTGCTTGATCAGTAGACTTCCATTTCAATCTGTGAAATATCATGTCAGCTATTCTGGGACGTAAATATGGACTCCGTGCAGCCAGACAAGCTTTGTTAGCGTTTCTTTAAAACTTGTTGTGCCTGTTTTAATGGGCTGTGTCTCAAATCAAAAACTATACCAACGTGAAAACATACGAAGCCAGAAGATCAAGAAGATCTAGTACGTAAAACAGATTTTTCAGGTTGTAGGTTTGTAGGCTACATGAGAGTTTTTTCTTTTATTTAAACACTAAGCATATTTCCCCCACAATTTATGCTTGTATTGCACCTTGCACAAGTATCTAGCTATTTATTTTGAGTACACACAATAAATTGGCATGCCAAATGAGTGCAGGATGAATGCACAGCAGCCATTTTGTCAAGGCAAGTTTAATCATGTCACAGTCATTGAAAGTACTTGGTTGTTTTTGTGACTGCAGATCAACAAAGGCAGATATTTCAGCCTGCTCCTGCAGGTGTGAGGAAGTGTGTAGTGGCAACCAACATTGCAGCAACATCGCTCACAATCAACGGAGTCAGGTGAATCACTCTGTCACAGGGTGAGACGGAGATTTCCACAAAGCCATTACCGCATTGCAGTATATGCAAACGGATACAGCCGATTAAAAAGTCCTCACACCCGTGTTAAAATAGCAGGTTTTTGTGAAGTAAAAGAATGACACCAAGATAAAGCATGCCAGAGCTTTTCCTACTAATAACCTAATGTGCACACCCCTAAACTAATACTGTGCTGAAGGTTGAAGCATATTTTGATTTTATTACACCATTCAGTCTTTTTTGGTAAGAGTCTATCAGAGTGGCACATCTTTACTTGGTAATATTTTCTCTCTCTTGCATTCTAGAGCCGTCAGATTATGAGATCTGTCCTGTGCACAGCCCGCTTCAGGTCACCCCACAGATTTTAATTAGATTTAGGTCTGGACATTGGCTAGATCATTCAAAAACATTGATGATCTTTTGGTGAAGCCATTCCTTTGTTGATTTGGATTGATGGTTTTGATCATTGTCCTGCTGAAAGATGAAATTCCTTTTCATCTTCAGGTTACTAACATATCACTGAATGTTTTGCACTAAAATCTACTAGTATTTGTAGCTATTCATGATTCACTCCAACTTGATAACAGCCCCAGTTCTGGCTGAAGAAATGCAACCCTTATGCATGATGCTGCCACCACCATGCTTCACTGTGAGTATGGTGTTCTGTTGGTGATGTACTTTCTTTTGCCCCAAACATATCTGGAATTATGACATTATTATGGCATTATTATACCATTTGGAGTTGGTCTCATCAGATCATAACACATTTTACCTCATGGTTTGGGGTGTTTTATTTGGGTTTGGATGGGTTTTTTTTTTTTGTGAGAAAGGGCTTCATTCTAGCCAGCCTACCCCGTAGCCCAGATGTGAAGAATATGAGAGATTGCTATCACATGAAGAGAGTAATCAGTTGTAGGTCTCTCTGCAGCCTCCTTGGCAAGATTTTGTCTCGTCTTTTTGTAAATTTTGGAGTGACGTCCTGTTCTTGGTAATGTCACTGTGGTGCTCCATTTTCTCTATTTGGTGGTGATGGCCTTCACGGTGTTCCATGGTACATCTAATGTTCTTGAAAAAAAAATTATACACCTCTACTGATTGATTTCTTTCGACAAGTGAGATACCGTACATGCTTAATAATCTCTTTGAGGACCATGAGTTAAGCAGTCAGATGAAACCAAGAAGAGGTGGAGAAAATTCTACAGAAACAGCTGGTTTTTATTTGGGGTTAATCAGAATTAAGATGAACGAAAGAGGATTGATGCTTTCGATCTATGGTGCTGGAGAAGACTGTTACGGATACCATGGACAGCTAAGGTCACCAATGAAGAGATTCTGGAGTGCATCAAGCCAGAATGTTCGCTTGAGGGAAAGATTTCCAGACTCCGGCTGACTTATTTTGGTCACGTGATGAGATAAGATTCACTAGAGAAAGCAATGATGCTCGGAATGGTCATTGGAACAAGAAAACGCGGCCGCCAAAGAGCGCGGTGGCTTGACACCATCAAAAAGGACCCTGGCTTGGGCATAGAGCAGCTGAAGGGGAAAGTCCTGGACCGGAAAGCATGGCGAGAGATGGCCTATAGAATCGCCGAGAGTCGGACCCGACTGACCGGATAACATCATCATCAATCAGAATAATTTCATTGACGACAGCTGTTTGATAATTACTTTTGTATGAGATTGAATGCGATTAATTTGTTCTGAACACAGCCACATCCCCAGTTATAAAAGGGTGTGCACCAAGTTATTGTAACTTTTTGGTTTTTTCCCTATTTTTCTGTAAAATATTTCTGGTAATTTGTCACTTTTTTTTTATACATGGTAATTTCACATTGAGGGTGGAAAAAGTTCTGATGTGATTTTTTTTTTATCTTGGTTTCATTCTTTTTCCATAACAAAAAAACGATTTTAACAGGGGTGTGTAACTTTTTATAACCACTGTATCGAAATATGTGGAAAATAAATTTGGAAAGATCTTATGAAGTAAATATGTGAAACCTGTCCAACAAGCCATATGAAAGTTTGATTTTGGGTTTGTGTTTTTTTATTTAAGATATATTGTTGATAGTGGATTCGTGAAACAGTTGAATCACAACTCACGAGTTGGCCTGGACATCCTCGATGTGGTGCCAATATCAAAGTGAGTAATGAATGAACATGAGTACAGTATATAATGTTCAAGCCTTAAATAAGTGCTTTCAGTTCTGCTGCTGTGTTTTGTGTATCAGAATTTCTGTTGTGTCTAAACGTTCTGTTGATGTTACTTTGCAGAAGTGAGGCCCAGCAGCGAGCAGGCAGAGCTGGAAGGACCTCACCAGGGAAGTGCTTCAGAATCTACAATAAGGAATTTTGGGAGAAATGCATGCCTGAATATACCGTGCCAGAAATACAGAGAACTAGCCTCACTTCTGTTATCCTCACCCTCAAGTGTCTTGGAGTCCATGATGTTATCAGGTATTACTTGCTTTGGGCTTTTAGTTTTTAATGAAGCTTGTAATTGTCTGTAGAGACCTTTTAACAGAGTTTCTCTGTCACTATGGGTGTAGGTTTCCTTACTTAGACCATCCAGAAGAGAGGTTTATTTTGGATGCATTGAAGAAGCTGTACCAGTTTGATGCAATTGACAGGTTGGTTTTGTTCTTTAGCTTCTTAAGGATGCTCTGTAGGTGGTATGCTTTAAGGAACATGTTATACCTAGGCCATTTTGTGTAGGCTATTAGTTATTGTTATGTGCTCAACATTAAAGTAATCTCATAATTACGTGTATGAAACATGCAATAAATATATAATGTCCCTGCTCTGGATTACTGAAATTGTCTAACCGGAAAAAAAAGATGTTTTGTAAATATTAAGGATGCTTTTACACTTAGTGTTTTTTTGTTTGTTCTCAACTGCTTATGGCTGGAAGAGGCTGCATGGTGGCCTACCATTCCAACTTTATTGAATAGTGGTTGACAGATCAGCATTGCAGGATGGAGCCTTGTCATATGACCAATTATTTTTCATTTCCACCGTACATTTTCAATCGGATTGAGATCCGGACCGTTTGCCCGGCCATGTCGTTGAGTCGATATACCTTTCATGAAGAAAAGCTTTAACAGTCTTTGCTCTGTGGCAAGATGCTTCGTCATCCTGAAACATGACTTCGTCATCACCAAACCTGTTTTCTATTGATGGAGTGAAAAAATGTACAACATTTTCCATGTACATCTGTGCATTGACTGTTGAGGTAATGACAGCCACCCCTTTGGGTCGTTTTTACCTGACATGTAGCTCCATATCATAAATGAGTGGGGAAATTTGAGTGTTTTCTTTAGGCAGTCATTTTTATATGTTTCATTAGAACGGCACCAGACAAAATATCCTTGGCCAATGCAGATTCGTGATTCATCACTGAATATCACTTTCATCCAATCATCCACACTCCATTATTGTTTCTCTTAAACCCACTCTAACCTCGTTTTTTTCTGTTGAGGTGTTAGTGCTGGTTTTCCTATATTTAAATCATATTTCAATCAGCTGATTTCTTACAGTTCTGTCAATCAGAGAATGCAAAATTCCACCTTCCGACCTTAAGCCCTTAATCAACCATTACATATTAGACTAATGGCAAGCGGAATGGGAAGAATGTCGAAATAACAAATTATTTGAAATAAACCCCGTAGTTGGGAAAATATACATCTACCCCTTTAAATGTAGACATGATCGAGTGTTGTACTCAAGGCCACACCAGACTGACCCATGGGTATGTATTGAAGAGTGAAGAACCAACAAAATGTCAATATTGTAGCACTCCTTTGACTGGTCTGCCCTATTTTTAATGTCATGAGACAATGCCTTTTATTATGACAAACTTTGAAAGACTTTTTTTATAAGATGGACCCAGGAAAACTTTTACAATATTTCTCACAAGTACAATTAAACAATCTTTTATAGAGTTGGACAGAACTGTTGATTTTTTTTATAAGCTGAATTTTATTTTATGGATATTTGATCAATATCTGTATTTTCCATGGATTAGCTACTGAAGCTGGTATGGCAATAACCTTAAATACAAACAAACCATCAGACTTTTTCTTTTTTTAAGGCATATTACTTTGAGTTTTCTATCCTGACACTTTGACGTCTTCCCTGGTCTACCCGTATGTTTCCCTTTTATAACCTTCCCATTTTGTTTATACTTGCACGAAATTTGAAAACTAACATCTTTTGCCACACTCCATGTTGAATTTCCTTCTTGAAGGAATTTTATAATCTTTTCCATTGTCTCAGTTGACAACTCTCTTGTTGGGGCCATGTTTCCTCTCGATTACCCTTTCAAGTCCAACAGCACGTTAAGGTCTCTTTGCATTTTTAGACGTGGGCCGGTATTTGTTTTAGAAATGCAAATCACGAGGTGATTCCGGAATTTATTTTTCAATGTTGAGTGAGTCCATCATTTATTTCCTCGACTTGATTTGAAAAAAAAGCCATTATTTAAAATAATTCACAAATTTTATTTGTTTGAGGTATGTTTCAAGAAGCCAGAACATTCAACTATTTAAAAAAATGTTCTTCGTTATAATCTGTGATTTTTTTCATTTGTTACAAAGTAAAAAAAAGCTGGGTGAGCATCTTCTAAGTATGGTGATTCCATCATTTTTGTAAAGTCACACAAGGCCGTTTCTTGATTTCCTGCCTCCAGCGCTACAGTGAAGGCAAACAATCTCCTAATCACCAGAATTTAGTCATCTTTATTTAATTATTATTCCTGATGATGATGATGCATCTAATCTAGATAACAAGCTAGGCTTGTTAGTTATCTGAAGGTTGCCAGGACTGGTAAGAACATTATGTGTGTTTTTTGCATGAGCCAGAATGTACTCCAGATTATGGAAGAAGAAGAAAAAAGCATGGATTGTATCAAAGCAGCCTAATTGTTTGTCACTCTGTTATGATTTATAAAGGAAGGGTAATGTGACCACTCTGGGAAGGCTGATGGTAGAGTTTCCTCTTCCTCCTGGTCTTACCCGTGCACTGTTAAAATCTGCTGCTCTTGGCTGTGAGGAGGTCATGCTTCCTGTGGCAGCCATGCTGTCAGTGGAAAACATCTTCATCCGACCAGGTTGCCATTTCACCAACAGAACTGTTATTACAGTGATTATAACAGTTCTATTATAGTACATACATTTTTACGTTTTGTCCATGAAGGTCTTCCAGAAAAACTGAAGGAAGCTGAGATAATACACAGAGAGCTAGCAGCTCGTGCTGGTGGCTCTAATGATTTCCTCATGCTGCTCTGCATCTTTGAGAAATGTAGAGCAAGGTAGGTCATTCTAATCTAATGCAGTTTTCAATTGCAGGTGACAAAGCGTATTAAATTATTGATCTCCCCCCTTCGTCTGGTTGCAGTGAAAATCCATCTGCGTGGAGTAAAGATCACTGGATCCACTGGCGGGCACTCAAGTCAGCCTTTAGTGTTGAAACTCAACTCAAGGAAATCCTTGTCCGTCTAAAACAGGTATTCTGTTAATACAGTGCTGAGCACCTTTTATTATTTCTTTCTAACCAACTTTCACATAATGCTCCACATAAAGATATTTTAAGACATGCGTAACTGTTAATATGGTGATGTTTTCTATGAGGTGATATTTGTTTAACGTTTGTGGAAGGAGTTTCTAGTGTCAGGGCTTTACAGCAATCAGAGTTAACACTGTATCTTTATGTTTTCTGACATGGAAAAATCTTCGGGGCAGGAGACTTTTGCATTTCGCAGTTTTTCTCTTTAACATGACAGGCTACATTTTTGTCTTATTAAAGTGCACCTATTACAGTTTTTTCAAATATTACCTTTCATGTAGTGTGTTATAGAGCTGTGAATGTAAAATGTCTGCAAAGTTTCAAAAATCAAAGCAGAGGACAACTGAAAAGAGCCGTTAGTGATTCCAGACTTACTTCTTGTACTCACCTATGAAGGTTTTTAACAAAACGCCACGGCTCTGGTCCTCAGTGTCTGCTCGATGACAGCAGTAGACCAATCACAAAAGACTGGGATGTCTAACCAATCAGAGCAGAGTATGCTCTCTGAATGGAGGAGTTTAGAATGAATCCTTTAGAACAGATCATTTAACGAGTCGATTGTGACATGGGGGGGGAGTAATGCTGCTGTTTAAATTATGAGCACATTACAGTGTTTTTTTGACCTTGGATGCGTGTAAATCTATTGTACAAGACTTTTAAAACAAAATTGTCACGTTTCAAAACCATAATAGGTGTGCTTTAAGTGCAATGGAGAGAAAAGGGTTAGAGTGGCTGGTGAGGGAACTACTTATAGCTGACATAATGTAAGTGAACAACAGGAGCTACCTTGTCTCATGGACATTCCACAACATTCTATATAAACAATGTATTATAAAAAGAATAAAACAATTCAAGACATGATGTTATTGTAAAATAATCACCTTTTGGGTGGGAAGTGTAAAACCCCCTATGTGTTGGGCCATATCACACCACCCCACGGTTGATTATTGTCCTTTAAGAGCATTTCTCCAAGTGTTATATTTCTTACATGAGTAAATTTCACTTTTAACCTTTCCGTACTTGGTATAAATGTTTTTCAACCTGACACAGTACTGATTTATTAGATATAGATAAAAAAAAAACATTAAAAGTCTACATAATATGTAGGGATGTGTAGGCCTGCCATCTGTATTGACTAATTACAGGACAAGATATCTGAAAATACACTCTCCTGACTCAAACCATCATTAAAGTTTTTAAGCTTTCCTATATATTTAGCATTGGTTCTGAGTCCTCCATGCTCTGTTGATTTCTGTGTGTGCTTCCCTTTGTTTAATTCTGTCCAATTGTGTACTGTATTTACTTTAAAGACAAGAAACAAGAGTTTCATAAGTACATTTTCAGCCCCCTCCCTTCCCACACATCCCTTATGCTTATTGCTCAGTCCCTCCAAGATTTTGTAATTTTGCGTTCGCAAGAATTGACGCAAAATTAAGCAGACTCCGCAATATTCGGAGGAGCTTGCAATTTTTCTAAATTACCACAGATTTTCTGTAGATCTTGGCCGGGATGCGTCATGTGACATCACAACACGCATTCAGCAAAATCCCTTTTCGATTCACGTGCATCGAACATAGAATACAGCTAAAAGGTCTGGTTTGCCAACAAACATCACCGAGAAAGAGCATGTAAAACCATATCATGCAATTACATTTTCCCCAGCTCAAGTAGTTTTCCGGAAATACAGTGCATACGGAAAGTAAATTCTACAAACAATACCCCATAATGACAACGTGAAAGAAGTTTGTTTGAAATCTTTACATATTTATTAAAAATAAAAAACAAAAAAGCACATGTACATAAGTATTCACAGCCTTTGCCATGACACTCAAAATTGAGCTCAGGTGCATCCTGGTTCCACTGATTATCCTTGAGATGTTTCTACAACTTGATTGGAGTCCTCCTGTAGTAAATTCAGGTGATTGGACATGATTTGGAAAGGTGCACACCTGTCTATATAAGGTCCCACAGTTAATAAAGATCTGGGGAAGGGTACAGAAACATTTCTGCAGCATTGAAGGTCCCAATGAGCACAGTGGCCTCCATCATCCGTAAATGGTTGAAGTCTGGTACCAGCAGGACTCTTCCTAGAGTTGGCCACCCCGGCCAAACTGAGCAATCGGGGGAGAAGGGCCTTACACGGGGAGTTGATTAAAAACCCGAAGGTCACTATGACAGAGCTCCAGTGTGTCTCTGTGTGGAGTGGAAAACCTTCTAGAAGAACAACCATCTCTGCAGAACTCCGTCAATCAGGCATGAACTGTAGAGTGGCCAGACAGAAGCCACTCCTCAGTAAAAGGCACATGACAGCCCACCTGGAGTGCCAAAAGGCACCTGAAGGACTCTCAGACCAAAGATTGAACAAAGATTGAACTCTTTGGTCTGAATGGCAAGTGTCATGTCTGGAGGAAACCAGGCACCAGTCATCACTTGGCCAATACCCTCCCTACAGTGAAGCATGGTGGTTGCAGCATCATGCTGTGGGGATGTTTTTCAGCGGCAGGAACTGGGCGATTAGTCAGGGTCGAGGGAAAGATGAATGCAACAATGTACAGAGACATCCTTGATGAAAATCTGCTCCAGAGCGCTCTGGACCTCAGACTGGGGTGAAGGTTCATCTTCCAATAGGACATGACCCTAAGCACACAGCCAAGATAAAGGAGCAGCTAAAGGACAACTCTGTGAATGTCCTTGAGTGGCCCAGCCAGAGCCCAGACTTGAACCCGATTGAACATCTCTGGAGAGATCTGAAAATGGCTGTACACCGACGCTCCCCGTCCAACCTGATGAAGCTTGAGAGATCCTGCAAACAAGAATGGGAGAAACTGCCCAAAAATAGGTGTGCCAAGCTTGTAGCATCATTTTCAAAAAGACTTGTGGCTGTAATTGGTGGCAAAGGTGCTTCAACAAAGTATTGAGCCAAGGCTGTGAATACTTATGTACATGTGCTTTTTTTGTTTTTTATTTTTAATAAATTTGCAAAGATTTCAAACAAACTTCTTTCACATTGTCATTATTGGGTATTGTTTGTAGAATTTTTGGAATAAGGCTGTAACATAACAAAATGTGGAAAAAGTGAAGCGCTGTGAATACTTTCCGGATGCACTGTAACTCTAGGCTGCATCGCAAATTTTGAATAAAGCCGCAGCAAAATCAATCATTTTTGGCCGCAACGATTACAAAAATACTCTGTGAAATCCTGTATGGACTGATTACTTTTTTGATTTGTTTAATTGTGTGCAGTGTGAAAGTGAATTAATCAATGCATCAAATTCATTCCCATTCAGACTCCTCAGCTATTGTGAGATTGCAGAAATTGTGATGAGTTCATATTTTCCTCACAGCACTTATTGTGTTGCTCTTGTTTTTAGCGAAAGGATTTTCCACAGGAGACATTTGAAGGCAGCAAAAGTGAACTTCTGAGGCAGTGTCTGTGCCAGGGTTATTTTACTAACGTGGCAAGGAGATCTGTTGGAAAGACGTTCTGTACTATGGATGGACACGGCTCTACAGTTCACGTTCATCCGTCCTCATCAGTAAGGAATTTCAATAAACTGGCTTCTTAATCTCTAGTTATTCTGATTGATTAAGAAATTATTGCATTTACAGTGGTGTGAAAAAGTGTTTGCCCCCTTCCTCATTTCCTGTTCCTTTGCATGTTTGTCACACTTAAGTGTTTAGGAACATCAAACCAATT
>JAFFST010053692.1:15264-29198 GCA_022414735.1 Noturus placidus | reverse complement strand
TGTATGAGTGTGCACTTGTAAGTCGCTTTGGATAAAAGCGTCTGCTAAATGAATAAATGTAAATGTAGTATGCTCTCTGAAAGGAGTTTTTAGAATGAATCCTTTAGAATGGATCATTGAGTCGTTTTTAGACGCTGAGGGGAAAAAGGTAATGCTGCAATTCAGCACATTAAAGTTTTTTTTTTTTTTTTTTTTTTTTTTTTAAACCTTGGATGCATGTAAATCTATTGTATGACACCTTTAAAACTAAATTGGGCACGTTTCAAAACCATAACAGGTGTGCTCCTCATTTTGCTCCAATTCACTCTACTAAAACAGATATTTTTTTTTATTTTTTTTCGTCCCAGAATTGTGCTGAGTATTTCAGAATGTCAGCAGGATTTCCTTTACATACCGTTCCACTGCTCCTGCCTCCTCTATCGACTCTCAATCTTTCATTTTTCTTTTCTTTTCTCTTCCTTCTATTATCAGCTCCAGAACCTGGGCATTAACCCAGCGAACATCGGCTTCAGCACGCTCACTATGGAGTCGGATAAGTTCATCTGCGTGCGGGAAAAGGTTGGAGAGCAAGCGCAGGTCGTCATCATTGACATGAGTGACCCCAATTCGCCCATCCGCAGGCCCATCTCTGCAGATAGTGCGATCATGAACCCAGCCAGCAAAGTGATCGCTCTTAAAGGTAAGATGTGTTCCAGACAGATTTGTAGGCGTCCTATTTATCTTAAAACTGTCTATATAACGTGACAGCATCATTATTATTGTTTTGGTTGCCTAATTTATTATTATTGTTATTAATAGCTTAAAATTCATGTGTACCATGTTTTGGTCTCTAGGTTACATAAAGTTTTTTTTCTTTTTTTATATCTAGATATATATATATATATACACATGTATACTGTATATAGTGTTCACACTTCACATTTCTGTTCATATTCACTGCTGTGCCTGTTTTCTTTTGTATGAAGTCTGCTCCTTGACATTTGCCTGCATACACTTGCAGTAAATTGATGTTAACAGTAGTCATAAAGTACTCCTTGGAAATGTCTTGCTGTCATAAATGCTTTGTCTGTTTTTTGCTTGTTTTTATTCTTCTTTTGTTCCTTACTGCTTTCTTATGTTTGCAGACGGTGAGTTGAATTTCATATAATCCTGAATTGTGCTTTTTTTTTTTTTTTTTTTTTTTTTTTCCTTGTGAAATGTGAGCTTTTTCAGTAGCTAATGCATCGATGCGGGGAATTGCAGGTTTCACAACCAGCAATGTGAAATCTTTTTCAGGACTGGAAATCTGAACAGCGCAGAATCTCGGTTTAGACTCAGGGAATTGCAGACTGAGTTTTTGAGGGTTTTTGTATTTTAATTTTTTTATATATAATTTTTTTGCGAATAAAATCTATTAAAAGTGCCGAAATGCTGCACGTCACTCAGTCTGATAATGAGGTCACAATTTTGTCATCAGTTACTCCAGTCTTGTACTGATTTTGCCATTGTGCTTGCAATACTTTGATTACATAGGGTATTTTCAGCTGTTAATGAGGTGCTTGTGTAGGCTAAGTGTGAGAACAGAAAGGTGAAGTCATAGCTTTTGTTCTGCCTGAGAAACACTGTGCTGTACCTCCTGTCGAGGCAACAGATTGCACTCATTCCTCATGATGTCAAGGTCTGTGATAATGAATGTTTATTATATTTTGACGCTATTAGAACACACATGCAAAGACAATTGTGAGGTCTTGGAGGCAGTCTGGTTCGATTTTAATGTTTTTCATCCAGACCTAATTAGTGTCAAGACCAAGTAGTCCCTATTTACTTATTTATTTATTTAAACTTTTTTTTGAATTTGAGTAATTGGGTAATTATCATAATTATTTTTTATCAAAGATTTAATATCACAGTAGGACATTAGAGAATTGGCCTAAATGCAGAGCAAAGGTTTGTGTGTGTGTGAATGTTTTTGCGGTGTTGGGTCTTAAGGTCTTCTTTGCACTGCAGCTGTTTGTCTTAAGTTTACGCCGTCTGCACTTTTTTCCTGCCTCTGACATTTGAACACATCATTTGTCTGTGTTATGTGTCTTTTTATTTGTTTATTTTGACACTAAATACAATTGTGTAGTCGTCAGAGACGCCGGCGAAATGCTCAAGCTGGCTCCGTTTTCTGCTCCGTTTTCTGCGTTTCAGCCGCGAAAACCCTGCAGATCTTCAACATCGAAATGAAGAGCAAGATGAAGGCGCACACCATGACCGACGACGTTACGTTCTGGAAGTGGATCTCCTTGAACACCGTAGCGCTCGTAACTGACAACGCAGTCTACCATTGGAGTATGGAAGGCGACTCTCAGCCCGTTAAAGTATTTGACCGGCATTCCAGCTTAGCCGGTTGCCAAATTATCAACTACCGCACCGACGCCAAACAGAAATGGCTGCTGCTTATTGGGATTTCCGCACAGGTAGGCCTCAGTTCGTGTGTATTCGTTTTATAAATAAGATAAGGGTGTGGTCAGGAAATCTGGAAATAATTAGCTCGATGACTCAATTTACTTTGAGGTAATTTTTAGAAAGTTAGTCCTATGCTAGAACAAAATCGATGGTCATCAGTTATGTGATTGCAACATTCTGTGTTTTTCCATGTTGATGATGATTGTTGCACTTTAACTCCAGTGCTTGGCTTTACATAAACCTTGTGAAGTTTTTAAAGAGGAAATTAGTTTCTAATAGTATTTCACTTATTCCTTCGCAGCAAAACCGTGTGGTGGGAGCAATGCAGCTGTACTCTGTGGACAGGAAGGTGTCGCAGCCTATTGAGGGCCACGCTGCAGGCTTTGCTCAGTTCAAAATGGAGGGGAACGCTGAAGAATCCACACTGTTTTGCTTCGCCGTTCGCGGCCAAGCAGGAGGAAAGGTCTAAAACTTTCTAGGAAGTTTTAGGAAAACTTGAGTTTTCTTAAACGTTTATCTGCTGTTTGGTGAATTAAAAGCTCATTTACACCGTGCCTTTTTTTTTTTTCCCCCCTGAATCTCCAGCTGCACATTATTGAAGTCGGAACACCTCCGTCTGGCAATCAGCCTTTTCCGAAGAAAGCAGTCGACGTGTTCTTTCCACCTGAAGCCCAGAACGACTTCCCTGTTGCTATGCAGGTATTTCTTCCTTTCTAATCATTTGGTTCTTTTGACACCATCTCTTGACAACAAAAAATGACAATGTCCGAATTTAGCAAATCACGGGAGACGTTTTGATAACCGGCCGAGTGACGTGTGTCAAAGATTACGGATGTCGTCGTTAACGTTTGTTTTTCGCTCGTGTAGATCAGCCCAAAGCAGGATGTGGTCTTTCTCATCACCAAATACGGCTACATCCACTTGTATGACCTTGAAACTGGCACTTGCATCTACATGAACAGGATCAGTGGGGAGACCATCTTTGTCACCGCTCCTCACGAGGCTACCTCTGGCATTATTGGTGTCAATAGGAAAGGACAGGTATTGTGATATTATTTTATGTATTTATTTACTTTCGTTTCCTGGATTGTCAAATGAGTTGTATCCTGCTAGGCTTTTGATTTGTAAGCGTATTCCCATGGACTGGCTCTGAATGACTTGTTTCCAACAGTAGACTCGAACTGAAGACAGAATCATGCTTGTCCCTCTGTTTACTGTAACCTGATGCTTCTAGGTGATTAATAATTTTCTAGCACAGGCTTCCGAGCCATGAAATATGCAGTGAGGGAGAAGAAAGATGACCACTCTTTGTTAAGTCTGCCTCTGTGCTAGCCTATTCCCAGCAGCATTGAGTCTTGAGACTGTGTAAAGCCTGCATGCTAGTTGTGTCTCTGGCTGTGTCTGGGCCTCCTTGCTTCATGGACCTTGGAATCCAACGGTTCTTAGAGCTACAATTGTGGCTGCCGGTGCACCACAGGATCCAGCATTATGTGCACAGTGGGATGTGATGAGCTCTCTAATCCTCTTAATGTTTGCCTCTCCTGCTCTCCCTGCAGCATGCTGCCACACATATTGAGACACTGTAGCCCCCCCCCTTTCCCCACAGTGTGGTCATGATAAACTAGACCAATTTTTAATTGGCAAGTTTTAATTTGTGCTTTCTATATTCAAATGTTTGAATATATTACCACTTCCTAAAGAGATCTTGTGCAGGGTATTTATAAACAAGTTTAAGGTCGATACTGGATGCACTGCCTCTGCCAGCCACCCACCCAAGTATGGTGCTTCTTACTAATTTGTAGGTCAGAAATACCCTTAAAGTCGCAGAGTTATTCGATGTGTTGATTCAATTTCCACTGAAGAAGGAAGTCAGGGCTGGACGTATACAGCGGCTCTTCCCCTTTTTTAATTAGCCAATATTCATACTTGACACTTGGTACCATGGAAAAATGTCTGTCTCACAACTGTGAGCTTGCTCAAATGCATTTCCTCTGTAACCAATTTGAAACTGAATGAAATGCACAAGTTGAACAGCCATGCTCACTGATACAATTTTTTTTGGCAAGGTGATTTTTATTTTTTTTAACCTTAAGTGCAGGAACCTTCAGGTTTTCGAGAGCGGTTGATCGGACAGAAAATCCGACAAGAAAGTTGAAGCGCAGAACGACATCATTAAAAACTGTCGATCCGTATTGGTGGTAGACTGTATATTTTGAATGCGTATATCTTCTAAATGCAAATGTTGTCGTTCTGAGGCACACAAGCTTCTAGATGACCTTAATGCTAACATATTTCTACTAAAAGCCACAAAGCTTCAGTTTTGATTTCATGGGGACTTTTAAAGTATATTAGAAACTCGAAGGAGAACGTTTGACCTTAATGTGACCTTTAGTTTTTGGAATTGATCCAAATTCCAGATATGTTCAACTGCCACTTGCAATGATTGTAGATACATCCTGCAGACATTCAACCACTCGTTCACCATTAAAATGGTGGGGGGGGGAGGGCGATTTGAATAAAGAAAACATTACACTGACTACGATTACATGGACATCAATAATATAATTATTGACCTTATTCTGATTAAGGTGTTTACATCAGTTGCTTTTCCAATTTTCCTTTTGTTATAGAACATGGATAGATTAATGGCACAAATGCCACGTCAAAATACATGTATTTCATCTACTATATAGTAGGTACATTTACATTTATTCACTTAGCAGACGCTTTTATCCAAAGCGACTTACAAAATGAGAGATGCAAGCAAAAAGGTAAGTATGCGGTTTCAGATGCAGCCATGCTTGCCATCAAACGGTTGAGCACTGCCATGTCTTCTGTGCCAAAATGTGGTGAAAAGTCCCACATGACTTTAATAGTGTGGTTTTATTTTTTTTTTTTAGTGTGTACATGTGGACTAATTCCTAATTTAGTTGCATTATCAACGTGTATTAAAGACATGTCTTAATTCAATTTGTTTACTCCGGGTATGACTTTAGTCGGATTAAGTTAATCAGAAATTGCGGTTTACTTGGAAGTTTCTTAATCAGAATATTGTCTTAATCGGGTTGATATCGGTTTATTGTTCGTGTAAACATACTGACTGATTCAGCTCAAATTGTAGAGAAAGCTACTTGCATTTACTCTAGTTACATGAATTGTCTTGCCTTTGACCAGGTCTTGTTTCCCTGTGATGTAAATTTGATGTTGCACACACACTATCCCTTTATCTTTAATCACCAAGGAAAATGCAACGATTCAGCAGAAAAAAAGACCCATAGACGTTGACCCGAAGACATGTATAGGTAACTTTATCCATTACAGTTAAACATTAAGCACAATTAAAGCCATAATAAGGGTTTGCAAATCTCAAACGTTGCTTGAAAGTGGTCGCATGACCATACTGCCCTCGTGCACAGCGAGCGTGATGGTGAGTGAGTAGAACGAAGTAGACCCCTGAGCTTTGCGCACGCACCAAAAAAAAAGTTGATTCTTGTTTTTCAAAATCCGCTATTGGATACCACCTTCATCAAAAGCTATTTTGAATCTTTGCACAGAATAAGCTGTTAACTTGAGCAATGTACAAAAACTCAGCAGCTTAGTTTCACCATGTGTTGGCTCAAGTGGAATGTTTTATGGTCAGATGATACCGTGTTTTGGCGGAGTAAGCAGTCGATGTGCGGTCAAACCTGGTCAGGTTGAAAAGGGCTCAGGTGAGTAAAGGAGCTTGATGTTTTGGGATAAGGCAATTTACACTGATCATTTAGGTGTATGTGGAGTATAGATAATGGTGGCGTTACAACTTCACATCTCTGGGGTCCTCGATTCAATCCTGAGCTCAAGATGGTGACTGTTTAGTAACGATGAGTCAATGCAACATTTCAATATCTGACATTTTTAGTTAATAAGTAAATATTAGTTATGATGGTTAGAGGTGGGAAGATGACTCGATGCATATAGAATAGTTTTCTAAATAGTGTTATGGACCGTATTTGGTTCCGTTAACACTGGCAGGAAAGATCAATAGTCGGTATAAATGACAATTTAACTTCACGTTAAGTTAGTTTACAAATGACAATTTTGTCCTCCATCAAATCAGACTGAATCAGACGTATTTGAAATGATGCTTTGTCTGAATCATCTTAATGAGCAATGGTTATAGCAGGTAAGAAATTTACTTGGATCTTTCTTTCCCGCCCATTTGGGCACTTGCCAACTCCCACCTACCAGCGTGCTCTTCCTGATCATACAAAAGCTATAAAATGGGAGAAGTAAAGGCCAACACGTGCTTCCTCTGAGACGTGTGAAACCAGCATCCTTTCGAACAGCTGTTAATGATGCTCATAGAGGAAATTGCTATCTGTCCTCTTCCGCACACATGATCTCCCAGCTGCCGATGATTGGCTAGTGCCTCTGTGATTGATAGAGGGGTGAGAGTATGCCGTCCGTCCCACCCAGTTTTTCTTCCTTGGTTCCCAGCCATCCAGGATGTCTGTAGCATAGTCAGGATTTAAATATTAGTGTTAACTGTTTGCCCCATGTTTTATTTATTAATTTTTCCTCAGTCATAGCCAAGTCTGTGACTGTTTCACGTTTGCACTTTGAGTGTGAAAACTGATCTTCTGTCTGTGGTTTGCTTCACGTGAACTCTGGTGTGAAATGCAACACGTGCGAAAGCTAGTCATTTTAGGGCGGGGATGATAAATTACGCAGTCAGTTCCTTTTGTTGCACTACTTCAAGGAGTAGAGGAGACATGGAGTGAAGAGAGTAAGCAGCTTACCTAAACTGTTGAACTGTATGACCGGTTGTAGCAAATAGTGCTACTTTTGCTTCAACAAGTAATCATTCACAATGGGAGTAAAGCAATTTGTGTTGCAAGTTCTCACATTCTTGCAAAAATTGTAGCAGTGGTGTAAAAAAAATTGTCACTCCTGAGTACTTGCTCTCCCTCAAATGAATCACTCCTGAGTATGGGCTTAAGTATATGAGCCAAGTAAAGGTGCCCTAAATCTCTTTTCGTTCATATGCGCATATGGGTCATCCTCCTTTCTGCTTCCTGTAGCAGCTCATAGGTTACCAGCGTGTCCTCCACGTTATGTAACACTTGCCTGCATTTTTCATTAGGTGCTGTCGGTGTGTGTGGAGGAGGAGAACATCATCCCCTACATCACCAACGTCCTGCAGAACCCTGATCTGGCGCTGCGCATGGCAGTGCGCAACAACTTGGCTGGCGCTGAGGAGCTCTTTGCACGCAAGTTCAACACACTGTTCGCAGGGGGCAACTACTCCGAGGCTGCCAAAGTAGCCGCCAATGCACCAAAGGTATCGCTTTCCCATCTTCTCCCATCCCTGTCTGGAGTAGTGTTGTTGGTTTATTTATTTTTTTTATTATTTATTTTGCCGCTTCTCAGGGCATTTTGAGGACCCCGGACACCATTCGGCGTTTCCAGAGTGTTCCTGCCCAGCCAGGCCAGACCTCCCCTCTGCTCCAGTACTTCGGCATCTTGCTGGATCAGGGGCAGCTTAACAAGTTCGAGTCCCTGGAGCTCTGCAGGCCCGTTCTGCAGCAGGGCCGCAAGCAGCTGCTGGAGAAGTGGCTGAAGGAAGATAAGGTAAGATCTCCTCCTTTTTAAATATGAATTTCCTTGCATTTCAAACAAACTAATTAATTAATATATATATTTCTTTTGTCTTTGCAGTGAAAAGTTTGACTTCTGTAATGCTAATTCAGATTATTTGATAGAAGCAGGTTATGGCTGATGGTCTTTCCTTATGTCTTTTTGTAAAACTGCATTTCTTTTTGTTTCAGTTGGAGTGCTCCGAAGAGCTAGGTGATTTGGTGAAATCTGTGGACCCGACCCTCGCTCTCAGTGTCTATCTGAGAGCAAATGTCCCTAACAAAGTCATCCAGTGTTTTGCCGAGACCGGCCAGTTCCAGAAAATTGTACTGTATGCGAAGAAGGTGGGTTAATGTACTCTAAAGTCTAACGAAGTACATGTCTGTTACCCCTTGTATTGATTACACTTGCCTTTTGACACTGTTTCCTAATATTCTTACCTTTCCTAAATCCTTATTGATGGATCAGTAATTTCCAGTACTTTTCCACAAAAGAGTACTGGAAGTTCAATTCCAATTAAAGTTGAAGATTTTTTTTTTTCCATTTCCCATCTTCATCTTCTCTCCCTGCAGGTCGGCTACACTCCAGACTGGATCTTTCTGCTTCGAAATGTGATGCGGATCAGTCCAGAGCAGGGCCTGCAGTTCTCCCAGATGTTGGTGCAGGATGAGGAACCACTGGCTGATATTACCCAGGTGTCCTTTCATTCTGTGATATTTCTTCTATTCTGTTAGGGTAACGGTTTCTATTTTTTTTGCCGTGGTCAGTAGGAATTTTGCAATTGATGCATTTTGTCTTTCTTCTCAGATTGTGGATGTGTTCATGGAGTATAACCTGATTCAGCAGTGCACTTCCTTCCTGCTGGATGCTCTAAAGAACAACCGACCCACTGAAGGCCCGCTGCAGACAAGGCTGTTGGAGATGAACTTAATGCATGCACCACAGGTCATTTTTCACCTTCAGTTGGTTGTTTCTCATTTACACTGACCTGGCTGGACATCTTGCTACTCTTCTCCTTGCACTTTATTAGAGCTGTGATGTGTCCGCACAACATTTATTTATTTATCTATCTATCTATCTTTTTTGGGTTTGTTTTCAGGTGGCTGACGCTATTTTGGGAAACCAAATGTTCACCCACTATGACCGAGCCCATGTGGCCCAGCTGTGTGAGAAAGCCGGATTGCTGCAGAGAGCCCTGGAACACTACACTGACCTGTATGACATCAAACGTGCTGTAGTGCACACCCACCTGCTCAACCCTGAGGTAGGCACTCGAGATGCTGTGCACTCTACCATTAACCATCACATGTTTATGAACTGTTATTTCATTTATTGAGCTCAGGAAACACCATTTAATGCAAGTGCTTCTTTTACTGTCATGCAAAAATCCAATACTCAAGAGACCGATATATGGTGTATGGAAAAGAGTTAACTGGAACAGAATATTTGAGGGTCCTCTGAAGTGTCCGGGTGTAACAGAGCGCTGCATCTGAAGCCTCTGATCTTTCCAGGTCAAAAGAAACCCAAGGCATGTTGAGCACAAGATAACGGCGTTGTAATGGACACTGACTTGTCAGTGTAGATGTGATGCGATATATGGAGGTAGATTAGGAAGAAACCAGTACAACTAGAGCGCTTTCACACTGATTTAGATTAGCGTATGAATCAGCCTGAAATTGGTACTTTTGGTATTTGCTTGCAGTTTGGTTTCAAATAATTAACCCTCCTATTATGTTGGGGGAGGAGGGGGGGGGTTACATCCATTATGTTATGGGTCAAAATGATTTCCACAGTTTAAATGCACACAGACACTGCAAAGAACAGCTTGAAACAGTAAAGCTTTTATGGCTTGTTTGAGACATGCCATACGATTAAATATTTGCAAAGAAGTTTGTGACTTTAAATGAGGAAAGTAAAAAAAAATTCAATGGAGGGGAAAAGTGAGGTTAACCAGTTTTTCAGACACCACTGATATGGAAATCGATCAAATTGACCCATAGTTATAGAAGGGTTAAACAAAAAATAATCACAAACAAAAAAAACCCACTTGAGAACACGTTTGACTCAAAATAAAATAATTACATAACTTTTCAAACTAGTTAGTCATATAATTTGTTTTTTTTTTTTTTTTTTTTTTTTTTTTTTTTTTACATATGGGCTTGAACTCTACAGATGGATTGGTTTGTGCCCTTTTGAATTTAAAATGCAACAATCTGAGTAATAAATCTGACCGTTTAACAACCGGCTCCAAGGCGTTTCCATACGAGTGAAAGCTGCTTTGTTTGTACTCCAATCGAGGCGAGTAGTCTCAGGATATCAGTTCTGACTCACTCCACTGAGTCATACTTTGTTCTTGCTTGAGCTAGCATTTTGTTATTATCTACGTTCAGAGCCATGCTGTTTGTAAGTAAGCAAGTAGAATGTGTTTTTTGTCTGCAGTGGCTGGTGAACTTTTTTGGTTCCCTGTCAGTGGAGGACTCTCTGGAGTGTCTGAGAGCCATGCTCTCAGCCAACATCCGCCAGAACCTGCAGATCTGCGTCCAGGTGGCCTCCAAATATCACGAGCAGCTCACCACCCAGTCCCTCACTGAGCTCTTTGAGTCTTTTAAGAGCTTTGAAGGTACTCTTTTATTTCAAAACCTCCGAACACTTAGTATAGTGGTGGAACCCCCAGTTATATTGAGCGCTTTCCGTTGTTAATACGGCTGAATGGTGTGGTTTGCAGGTCTGTTCTATTTTCTTGGCTCCATTGTGAACTTCAGTCAGGATCCAGAGGTCCATTTCAAGTACATTCAGGCAGCCTGTAAAACGGGACAGATCAAAGAGGTGGAAAGAATCTGCAGAGAGAGTAACTGCTACGATGCTGAGCGTGTGAAGAATTTTCTGAAGGTGTGAACCAGGAACCTCTTTTTGAGTTCGGTTTTGTCTCTCATCTTGTTTAGAACTCCTGATATTAAATGTTTTTTGTGTATATGCAGGAAGCGAAATTGACCGATCAGCTGCCTCTCATCATCGTGTGTGACCGCTTTGACTTTGTCCATGATCTGGTC
Source organism: Noturus placidus (assembly GCA_022414735.1). Taxonomy (NCBI): domain Eukaryota; kingdom Metazoa; phylum Chordata; class Actinopteri; order Siluriformes; family Ictaluridae; genus Noturus; species Noturus placidus. The sequence continues at coordinate 18,102 of JAFFST010053692.1, read as the reverse complement.
CTTTATCTGTACCGCAACAACCTGCAGAAGTACATTGAGATTTACGTCCAGAAGGTAAGGCCCCCTCTGGTCACCAAAGTGTCCGTAACTTGTGCATCCGTATGCTTGCCACCTCAGCTGTGAATTTGAGGTAAACACCCTGCACCTTAAAGAAAAGCGCGAGTGTTTTTGGGTTGGTTTTTTTTGCGCATCAGGTGAACCCCAGCCGCTTACCCGTGGTAATTGGTGGGCTGTTGGACGTGGACTGCTCAGAGGACGTCATTAAGAACCTGATCCTGGTGGTCCGTGGACAGTTTTCCACCGATGAGCTGGTGGCCGAGGTGGAAAAGCGGAACAGGTATGTCATTACTACATCAGTTCTCTCATAGGCACGGTTCTACTGTACAAGGAAAAGGTGTTTCTGACTATGTACGTCTTTATTTATTTATTTTCATGCAAGACTGAAGCTGCTGCTTCCATGGCTGGAAGCCCGTATTCATGAGGGATGCGAAGAACCTGCTACCCACAATGCCCTGGCTAAGATCTACATTGACAGCAACAATAACCCAGAGCGATTCCTCCGAGAGAACCCGTACTATGACAGCCGTGTCGTGGGCAAGTACTGCGAAAAGAGGGACCCCCATTTGGCTTGCGTAGCTTATGAGAGAGGACAGTGTGACCAAGAGCTTATTAATGTAAGGAGCTGAGCCTGCTTGTGTACTCGTCCTGAACTGTTTTTTTTTTTTTTTTTTTTTTTTTCCCCCTTTTTTTCTTTCTCTTCCCCTTGAGCATGTCTTTTATGTTAATCATTTGGTAGCAAAATGTATCCTTCGAGCTGATTTTATACCCCGAAGTACAGTTTTTGGTTGTTATATATTTTTTTCCCCTCTCTCTCTTGTTCATTTAAACTTAAAGCGTACGTCTTGTCCTGTTCACAGGTGTGCAATGAAAACTCGCTCTTCAAGAGTCTGTCTCGGTACTTGGTGCGTCGTAAGGACCCTGAGCTGTGGGCCAGCGTTCTCCTGGAGAGCAACCCTTTCAGAAGGCCACTGATAGACCAGGTACACAAGTGATGGCCCCCCAAAAATGTATTTCGGCTTCTCGTGAAAATGCAGCGTATGAATTGTTCTCCAGATTCAAGTCCTTTCCCTGTCTTTCCTTCACAGGTGGTGCAGACAGCACTCTCGGAGACCCAGGACCCAGAAGAGGTGTCTGTTACAGTCAAAGCCTTCATGACTGCTGATCTGCCTAATGAGCTGATTGAGCTTCTCGAGAAGATTGTTTTGGATAACTCTGTTTTCAGTGAGCACAGGTTAGTTTACACTTGAATGACACCCCCACCCCGGAAAACAAAAAATGGTTTTGCAGGGTCTGTTAGATGTCACTTGGTTTCAGTGTTTACTCTGTCGATGTTCAGGAACCTGCAAAATCTTCTGATCCTGACGGCCATCAAAGCAGATCGCACTCGCGTAATGGAGTACATCAACCGCCTGGACAACTACGATGCCCCTGACATCGCCAACATCGCCATCAGCAACGAGCTCTTTGAAGAGGCTTTTGCCATCTTCAGGAAGTTTGATGTGAACACATCTGCAGTGCAGGTCAGTCACAAGGATCTGGGGAGAAATTTATTTATTTATTTTCTTCCTTCCTTTACAGCGACGTGCTTTCTCCCCTCCCTAAAAGTCCAAACTCGCTCCCTGCCTGGCTGTGGTGTTTTTATTTCAGCTCGACCCAACATGACCAAGCGAGAGAGCAAAAGAGAAGAGAGCCTTTGGTCGACAAGAAAGATACATATTTGGGTTCGAAGGAGTCCGATGTGGAACAGAAAGAAATAACGTTCGGTATCTTTGGAAAGCTCATTTCCTCTAGCATCATGACAGCCGGTCAAAATGTGCTTATTTCCTTTCTAGCGCTCACTAATATTGAGAAGCTACAGGCGGATCTAAACCAGGAGACAGAATTTCATCGGCATTCAAGTTCATTTCTGGCGATGCGATTCACCACAGTGCGTCACCTGCTCTGCTTGTTTTGTTTAATTAATTTTTTCTCTCTCCAGTTGAATTATATTCAAGGAAATCCAGTGTTAAAAATACAATACGTCTTTACAATAAAGGAGTTCAATAAAGGCTTGATTATGATTACACCATGATCCAGCAGCCCTACTCCGACGCTTTGAAGCTGCTTTTGGGCCTTGGATATTCTATCATCTTCATTCATATACAGTGTATTTTTTATATATATATATATATAATATTATGTGTATGTATGGAAAAAAAATGTCTCTCGTTTGTCTGTGGCAGGTTCTGATCGAGCATATTGGCAACCTGGACCGGGCCTACGAATTTGCTGAACGCTGCAACGAGCCTGCTGTGTGGAGCCAGTTGGCTAAAGCTCAGCTGCAGAAAGGTCTGGTAAAGGAAGCCATCGATTCCTACATTAAGGCTGATGACCCATCAGCATACATGGAAGTGGGACATGCTGCAGCCCAAAGCGGTAAGTACAGCCAAACATGTCCTTACCCTCAGACCACACGCATCTCACTAAAAAAAAGATTATAAATCAATCATTAAGTAATAATACAATATCGAATGTACAAGCAAATATTTGGTCAATGCTCTAAGTCTCCAGCTTGGTTTAGGTTCAGTGTTTTATCTGTGTTTATATACTGAAATTCCTCTTTATATAGAAATACGAACATCTCATTTTATGAATCATTTCAAACTTCTTTTGTTGTTCACACAAATTGGTTAGGTCAACCTCAAGGCAGCATGTGTTTGTGCAGCAAAGTAATTGTGGGGAAACAAAGTATTTTTAAATTAACTGTTTAAATTAATAGCCTTTTTAAAATGAATAAAA
>JAFFST010053692.1:2275-15151 GCA_022414735.1 Noturus placidus | reverse complement strand
ATAATTTAAAAAAATTTTTTTTTTTTTTTTTTTAAATAAAAAATGATGGCGATTTATGAGTCGTGATTTCCACAGGAAACTGGGAGGATTTGGTCAAGTTCTTGCTGATGGCACGTAAGAAGGCCCGTGAGTCATATGTAGAGACAGAGCTGATCTTCGCGTTGGCTAAAACCAACCGCCTGGCTGAACTGGAGGAGTTTATCAACGGCCCAAACAATGCCCACATCCAACAAGTATGAGCCTTTTTTGTTTTTATTTATTTATTTTGTAGCTAGGACACTACCTTTTTAAGACTATAAGCTTGTAATATGCTATAGTTAACTAGATCTGCATTCTGGTTCTCTTTTTTGTCTGTTAGGTTGGTGATCGATGCTACGATGAGAAGATGTATGAGGCGGCTAAGCTGCTGTACAACAACGTGTCCAACTTTGGCCGCCTGGCTTCCACTCTGGTCCACCTTGGAGAGTACCAGGCTGCTGTTGACGGAGCACGCAAGGCCAACAGTACACGAACCTGGAAAGAGGTGAGTGCGCAGGCACACACACACACCCACCCTTCCAAACAGTTCTCACCTAATCGCTGTGTTTTTGTGGGTAATAACTGGTTATTATCCTCAACCGGAGCTTTGTAGGTTTATGTTAATGAAGGCTTTGACCATTTGTCGTGACTGACATGTTCTCTTTTCCCAGGTCTGTTTTGCCTGCGTCGATGGGAAGGAATTCCGTCTGGCGCAGATGTGCGGCCTGCATATCGTTGTCCATGCTGATGAACTTGAGGAGCTCATTAATTACTACCAGGTGACCGTTTAATCTCGATCACTTCTCATAGCCTAAGTGTTTGTGATAATGGTACATTAGGGCTCCTTTTCTAGGTGTTCCAGCAGGAATGTTGATTTGCTGTGTTTGTGTAATTTCGCTTTCAGGACCGTGGCTATTTTGAGGAGCTGATCACCATGTTGGAAGCGGCTCTCGGGCTCGAGCGTGCTCACATGGGAATGTTCACTGAGCTGGCTATCCTCTATTCCAAGTTCAAACCACAGAAGATGAGGGAGCACCTGGAACTCTTTTGGTCCAGAGTCAATATTCCCAAGGTAAAATAGCTGTTTAAGAAGAATAGGAATAAAGGTTATCCTTCTTTTGTTATGCCCGTTTCAACACCGCTTAAAAGAAGAGTAAACTCTTAGGAATCCCTCTAGTGTATTTATTAACTATGTATAGGGATGTCGTGAATAGGAGTGTCGGTGGTGCTTTACAGCGTTGTGTTCAATGCTCTAGGTCTTGCGGGCAGCAGAACAGGCTCATCTGTGGGCCGAGCTGGTCTTCCTTTACGACAAGTATGAAGAATACGATAACGCTATCATCACCATGATGAACCACCCTTCAGATGCCTGGAAGGAGAGCCAGTTCAAAGACATTGTTACTAAGGTATGACAGTTTAATGTGTGCAATGCATTTTAATAGCATCGCCTTGCTGTTTTTTCTTTCCCCTGCTGTGTTTTATTTTTTCGTTGTATTTTCAGGTGGCTAACGTGGAACTGTATTACAAAGCCATCCAGTTCTATCTGGAGTTCAAGCCTCTGTTACTGAACGATTTGCTCATCGTTCTGTCCCCAAGGCTCGATCATACACGCGCCGTTAACTACTTCTCTAAGGTGTTTTGAAGATTTTTATTTTTAAGCATCATGTTTAAATCATGTTTGTTATTAAAAGCACTGATGCTTATTCTGATTTTTCTTGTATAAATGAATCTTTCAGGTTAAACAGCTGCCTCTGGTTAAACCGTACCTGCGATCAGTACAGAACCACAACAACAAATCAGTCAATGAAGCACTAAACAATCTCTTCATAATAGAGGAGGACTACCAGGTAGGAGGTCTAGAGCACAAGCTCTCAAGTTTATCCCTTTCTATACAAAACCAGGCATTACTATCTTTTAACGTATGTGTGTGTGTGTGTGTGTATGTATGTATGTATATATATATATATATATATATATATAAATAATTTTTTTAAATGAGTGAAATCTTTTTCTTGCGTCTTGTCACACAGGCTCTGCGTACATCCATTGATGCGTATGACAACTTTGATAACATATCTCTGGCCCAGAGCCTGGAGAAGCACGAGCTCATTGAGTTCAGGAGAATTGCTGCCTACCTTTTCAAAGGCAACAACCGCTGGAAGCAAAGTGTGGAGCTCTGCAAGAAGGATAAACTCTACAAGGTTTCCATTTACTGCATTATTATTCATATCTTATGTGACCACACTCAGATGCGACCGGTGGTAGTCGTACAACGTGTACACTACTTGCTTAAAGTCTCCATGAAGTCCCTTGAAAGCTCTGCATTATTCAATGTGTTGATGTAATTTCCACTGAAACAGGAAGTCAGGGTAGGATATATCTTGTGGCTCCTCCCCTTTTAAAAAAAAAATAGCGTTTCGCTTTCCTCACTGTTAGTACCATGCCTTTTTTTATAAAAGTGGTAGAGGTGGGAGGCTTTAGATTCTAGAGAGCATACGATTTGACAGAAAATCTGATGGGAAGCTGACGCTCAGAATGACGTCATGAAAATTCTCGATCCGTGTTGGTGGTAGCGAGAGAGACTGTGTACATTTTGGAAACGTATATTGTTCTGGAGCACGCTAGCTGATCGATCACATTAAAGCGAACATGTTCATTCCACTTTGAAACTTAAATTTTGGTTTCATGGGGACTTGAATTTCCCAGTCACTGACTTATGGGAGATGAGGGAAGATAAGAGAATACTTGATTAATCCCCAGATGGAGAAATTAGGGTGTCAAAGCAGCAGCCAAAAAAAGAAAGGAACAAAAAGAAAGATGTAAAAGGCATTCTTTTTTTACGGTATGCTCCCTTTTTACTTCGTGAGAAATTGAGATGTGTTCTGACCCAGTGTTTCTTGGTTCAGACATCGCAGCATATGTTGAGCTGCCATTCCAAGAAATAATATGGATGGTATAATTTGTCCATAGTATGATTATTATACACAGAGTTTAAGATGTAATATGTTTATAGTAATTAATAATAAAAAAAATTAAATCAAAAGCATCTTTCCCAGGAGTTATATGGCCAAGAGTTTTTCATTATAATTTCAAAGGTTTGTGTGATCATGATATGTATACCTAGCAAGGAGAAGGGGGGGGACAAAACTACGAGTGTTTCTTCATAATGGTGCTTTATTTAGTCATGTGCCTTCTCAGCACTTATGTTGTGAAACCGCTAACGTCACAAAAAAAGATGGACAAGCTTCAACTTTGTGAACCTCGGAAGCAGGAGCCAATAGAAAACAAGAGTGCTGAGGTATCTGTTTCCTGGAGGAAAAACAAAATGGAGGAAGTGCTTACACTGTGGTTTTATTAGCTCTACAAGTTGTTCACTGAAGCACAAAATAATCACACCAGGACTTCCTGTAAAAGGGTTATTTCTGAAAGTTGTGTAGAGTCAACTTATCTGAGCAACGTACCATGGTGTGTGTGTGCTACAGGATGCCATGCAGTATGCGTCCGAGTCGAAGGACACCGAGCTCGCCGAAGAGCTGCTGCAGTGGTTCCTACAGGAGGAGAAGAAGGAGTGCTTTGCCGCCTGCCTCTTCACGTGCTATGACCTCCTGCGGCCCGACGTGGTGCTGGAGACTGCCTGGAGGCACAACATCATGGACTTCTCCATGCCCTATTTCATCCAGGTCATGAGGGAGTACCTCAGCAAGGTGAGCCACCACACGCTGCAGCTCTGTTTTTTCACGTAACCACAGTGTGTACTGTGTAACGTGGAAGTACACTGACCGTCTGATCCAAAAGCACTCAAGCCCAAGTCATGTAGTCGAGTGATAGATTTTTTTTTTTCGTATACTGATTTATATATTTAGTTACATCTCCTCACTCTGTCCATGAAAACCAAAAGTTTGTTTCATCATGGTGTGTTTGATGGGGTTTTGATTTGCAAGTACAGGGAGTCTTCAGTCTTTTCATACATCACAGCTGTTAAGTCTTTGCTCAAAAACAGGAAAATCCATCATTTTTACTAAGTCACTGGAAGTACAGCATGCGAACACCTAATGGGCTCTAAATTCATTTCAGTTCTATAAAAACTGGAGTAAAAAACTTTTGCACCCCAAAAGTTCACTGTGAAATTGGAGTAATTGTGCGTAGTTATGTTAAATGTAATTTGTTATACTTAGGTTTTTTATTTATTTAATATATATTTTTTCTCCTGCTATATATTTCTGGTGACACTACTGCTGATTTCTGCATTTGTTCTCTTCTTTGCATTTTCAATGCTGGTCTGTTGAGTCTGCTTTATTTTCTTAAGCTGCTACTCTTAAATTCCCTTTCAGGTTGATGCAATTAAGGAAAAGGTGAAGGCTGCCTCTTATTCCCTTTTTAACTTGTGTAGTTTTGGAGGACTGAAACTTCGGGAAACTGCATGAGTTTTCCCCCCCCCTCTCTCCCCTCCCCCTCCCATTATCACTCTGCTGCTTTTAAAAACCACACCTTGACTAGACTTTCCTTTAAGTTTCCTCTAGAGTACTGACTGACCATGTTTAGAGCAGATGCTGCAGTAGCGAGCAACTCTCTTTTTTTTTTTTTTTTTTTTTTTTTTTTTTTTTTTTTTTCAGACCTGTAGACGATGAGCTATCATTAACCTCGCTGAACCCGCAGTCTATTTTTGGCTCCTCATGCAGCCGCCAATTTCGCCCGCTCAAACGAATGTCAGCAGTGTATTGATTTCCATACACTGAAGCAAAAGACCATTCCCTCTTAAATCTGCTTAAAATTCCTCCACTAATCTGGGTCGTAGACTGCAACACAGGTGATTTATTTATTTATTTATTTTTAGGTGTGAGGAAACCCTGGAAGAAGTGACTACATTTTCAGGATTCTTTTGGTCATTACTATGTGAAATCTCAAATCTAAAGTAGTGTGGTCCTTCAGAAGCGTGAGCAATGGAGATTTCACACTTGTGCATTTTTAAGTTCGTCAATTAACATCTTTCGAGAGGTTAGGGAAACATGGCTGTTGGCTGTGCCTGCGTTTGGAAGCCGTGAATGGCTGTATGAATCCATCTCACCCTGTTGCTCTTTCTTCACTCTTCTACACTGCCTCTCTTTCATGCACAACTGTGTAACTAAACAAGTAACAGCTACTCCTCTGGCATGTCCGTCTTCCCCCAACACCCCCCTCCCCCCTATTTTTTTATTTATTTTATTCTTCAGTGAAAATTTTTTACTTTTATTTATTTATTTTCCCTTGCTCAACTACACGCCTGCTCAACACTGCCATCGAACGTAGTGTCAACACCAGTTGTATGTAGAGAACTGAACCCATCATGTAGCATGCACTCATCCTAAGCAGCGGCAACCCTTGACTGTTGTGCTCTAGTTGAATTATCAAGGTCTCCTATCAAGGGTTTCCGAATTAATTATGTAATGAATTATTTTTTTGTCATGGGCAACGATATGATCATTCATTATTTGAGTCGTAAGCTTCCTTTTTTTTTTTTTTTTTTTTTTTCCCTCTTCCCCCAACCCTGTAATGAAACCTCCAATTGATGATTACAGGACTGTCTTTGGAGCCCCTGTTCTTATACACCAAATGCGTGTTAATATCCCATTCACCTAACCTCACCTATCATCAGCCACGTAAAAATCTCTGTTTAGGTGACAGGGTTCTGTTTTCTACATATGCACAGTTTATTCGATCGAATCTCTCAGTGGCTGATTGGGGGGACCAGCAAACTCTACCGAGCCAAAGTCTGGTGTTTTTTGTATTGCAATTTGTAAGCCCATCCTGTATGCAATTTCATGTCTTGGTGTTGGCAAACACAGAAATAAGATGATTCTTCAGTAGAATCCATGCTCACCGGCAGTTCTCGACTGTTGTGGAAGGAGCTTGGTTTTGTGCCCTTGCGCTCTGCTTTAAAAGCATTTGCACCTTGGTTTAAGCTTGGCTTTAAGCATCTGCCATGAATGGTCCCATCCATCAGTCATTTTCTTGGTTGACGAGGAAGGCCAGACTGTTCATGTTCTTGCCACTGGGTGGCAGCCTGTTTCTTAGTTATCTTTTTTTCTTTTCTTTTCTTTTCTGTTTCTCGTTCAGGTCGATAAGCTGGATGCATCGGAGTCTTTGAGGAAAGAGGAGGAGCAGGCCACAGAGGCACAACCCATTGTTTATGGTATGACTTTTTCCTCTTTTCTCCTTTAAGTCACTAAATGGTAGTATTCCCTAGGAAAAAACATTTTAAATGAATGGTGTAAATGCACATCATTTTCAATTAGTATCCATGTAGATAATGTGAGAACGGTCTAGATCACTCATATCCAGAGAAATAATAATTTTTTCTTCAAAAAAAAAATCTACTTCCTGTTCAACATTTTCCATTGATATTTGTTGAAATATAACATGGTATAATTGCTTCATACTGCTGTGAATTTTTCGGTATTTCTGATTAAATATGACTTAAAATATCAACAGATTTTTTTAGAAGTCCTAAAAGTAGACCATGAGAACTTAGTTAAACAAATGAGAGAAATATTATACTTAGTCATTTATTTATTGAGGAAAATGATTCAATATTGCATATCTGTGAGGGGCAGAAGTATGTGAACTTTGCTTTCAGTATCTGGTTTGACCCCCTTTTTGCAGCAATGGCCAAGTATAAACCGAGGATGTGGTATTGTTGTTGGTATCCACTAGGCATGTTAATTAGTTTTAACACATGCTAGACGGATGCGAGCAAGACTCAAATAACAGGATTTGTTACACCACAAGTCATAGGCGAAATGTAATCCTGTACGTTCTGCATTATTTTTGAGGACTCTAGCAATGCCCAATTACCCAGGTATTATGACAGTGTTTTAGCTGGCTGGGTGGGTTTAGATACTGACGTTTTTGTTCACGCTTGTATGTGTAATTTAGCATACAAATATCCGTCTGGACTGTACTTAATCAAAAGGAGTTCTACCTTATCCAAACTGTTTTAAATTTAGTTTTAGGTGTAACAAAGATGTGTTTGAATAAAATCTCCAAAATGCACAAAAAAGTGTATTCTTAATTGAGGTGTATAACTTTTATATATTTATTTATTTTTGATAAAACTACATACATCATCTACAATAGATGCATTTACTGAATAAAAAAAAGCTCTGTTTCGCCACTGCTTTTTTTTTTTTAAATTTGCAATGCAACTTGCAGGGGTATTTATTTATTTAGTTCCCCCACCTTAGGAAACTAGTTGAATTGGTGACATTACATTGCTTTTCATGGTATGTTTGTTGGTAAAACTTCTTTTTTAGATGGTGACGCATCTTGGTCCAAGTCTGCGGAAAATCTGCTGTAAATTTTAGAAAAATCGCAAGCTCCTGCGAATGTTGTGGGGTTTGCTGGATTTTGCAGTTTTCCCCTGCAACTGATTTTGCACTCTTGATCACATGGGCTGGAAACTGCTTTAATTTGCAAATGTATTACATCAAATTCCAAGTTAAATTCACAGCTTGGATGGATACACAGCTAAGTGTTGCATGTAGTTATTTCAAATTAAGATCTTCTGTTAAAATCAGTTACGTGAACCAGGAAAAAGGGGCTGGCTCACACCATGAGTAGGAGGTTTTTCCATTTTAATTAATAAACTGCACAATTTAAAAAATAAATAAATAAATTTACTGAAATTATTGATTTGATTGTGACTTGCAGGCACACCTCAGCTGATGCTCACTGCAGGCCCAAGCGTCACCGTTCCTCCTCAACAGCCTTACGGCTATGGCTACGGCGCCCCCGCTAGCTACGGTCAGCCAGCGCAGCCCGGCTTCGGCTACAGCATGTAGAGCCGTCCCCCCCAACACCTACCCCTGCCTGCATTTCTCATCGTCCGTCTCTCTTTCAGTTCCTCCCCTCTGCTCATTGTGCTTTATTCACAGAAGTGTTGCGAAATCAGACTTGTGCATTTGAAATGATTCTCTCTCTAAAATGCATTGAAGGACTTCCTTTTTATTTTGAGTTATTAAAGAAAGTAATTCCTTTGTTACATTCCATATTCAAGCTTACTTATATAACAGATTGTGACCTTGTATTGATTTTTTTTTTCTTTTTTTAATTTTTTTTTTTTAAGTGGGGGAATTGGTGAAGTATGTACGTGAAATTGAGAACAGCAATTAACCTTATTAACATGTTGTGAAGCATCTGGTTTGCACTCTATCATCAGAGGGAAAAAAACTTATGTAGAATCTCCTAATTTTGATGTGCTGTATGTGAACGCTTACACTGTCTGTATAATGCACTTCATTATTGTATATTCTGAAAAAAAGAAAGTTAAAAAAAAATATTTGAAGCATATGCATCCATTTAGCAACACTAAAGTAATAATCAGATATTCTACACAGGTATGTAGCTGTATGGAGTTTTATGTGCATACAGACATGATTATAGAAAGCAATTTTAATCCCTTACCATGAAAGCGTACTCAGAGTGTGTCAGCATTGGCCTCCTTTCATTCACTCCGCGTGTAACAGGCGAACTCCTGTTCTGTTCTATACAGTGCTCTTGTGTGATTTCCATTAAAAAAAAACGAGCAAGCGATAAAAGGATTATTCTTCTGACATCTGTGTGTGTTTACTCACCATGCATCTTCCCTGTATTTGAGGTTTGTGTATGCCTGGTGTTGTGATTGTTCTAGCTTACGTTCTAGCTTTGTGTGGAGTGTACAGAAGAACGGATGTGTCGAACCGGGTCCTGTGCTCATCCTGTAAATTCCGGCGTGTGCGACACACTGCACTCTGAACCACCAGCTCCATGAATTTACAGGATTGTGAACGTTTTTTTGGTGGCTTTGATTGTAAACTTGCTCACATTAAAGTTGAAAAAAAAATCATCTAATCAGTGAATCCTCTACTTGGTCTTATTGTCTTGCAAAGCAGCATTGCACAGATCCCTGCGGGGGGGAGACAAATACAAACCCTCTTAAAATTTGTAATGGTTTTACTGGGACTTGTATTGGTTTTTAATGGAAGCTGTAATGGTCCCTGTGGGTCGCATGTTGCCTCATAGTGGTGGCATGATAGCCGATGGTTTGTAATGGTATTTGTAGTGGGAACCAATAGAATTTCTATAATAGTTTCAATTTGTTTGTTTTGTTTTTTTTTTTTTTTAGCTTGGATGTAGTGCTGGTGGGGGGGATAAGAGAAGATTCAAACAGGAAGCAGGTTTTTTCTTTTTTTTTCTTTTTCCATACTGAAATCAGCATGTACCTAAACACCAGTGTGTGTGTGTGTGTGTATAAATAGAGATTTCCCCCTATTTATATTTTAATTAATTCTTTATCTGCATTGACTTTTATTTTACATATTTAAAAAAATAAAAGCCCTGCGCTATTCACTTCCCGGAAGTAAGCTACCGGTGTTTGTGTCTCATCCACATTGGCAGGAGGACTCAAGACCCTGGGCAAAGCTAGTGCAAGCTAAAGGTATGATTTCCTACCGCTGTTGTGATAAAGACCAGACTGAGTATCTTACTAACCCTGTCCCACTCACTCGGTGCTCAAATCAGAAAAAGGATGATCTAGTCTTTAAAGAGAAATGCGCAATAAACACCACAAAGCTACTCGAGCGCTAGCCTGCTAGCCTTCCGTGTGATGTGGTCCCTGGCTGGTTTTAACCACGACACGTGACTGGTGTTGATTTATAATGTGTGTGACTTTAGAGATCATGTTAAAATTGTCGTGTTTAATCGAACCGGCCTGTTGTAGCTAGAGAAACCAGGTAGCTAACATGCTAACTCGAGAACCCCAGACCGCATGCATACACACACACACACACACACACACACACACTGGTGTGGTGGAGAGTGTGGATTCTCCAGGACTCCACGAGCTCTACTTTCACCCACACTCATTAGTACACAAACATTACATACAGTATACAACAGCAGCGCCTTTTCTACAGGACTAGGCGTTTATACAAGGCTGGAAATGGACCTTATTAGGCTTCTCTGGTTGAACACACTTCACTAAGTGTTTAAGGTGAAGTGTGTGTGAGTGCACTTTGCCCTTCTCTGCTGTGGCGTGGAAGTATTCTTGTGAAACCTTATCTACCCCTCCTCCAGGGATATATATTATGTGTTAGGAGTGACTCTCAAAACTTCATCAACACATATATTACAAGAGTTCAAAAAAATAAATTAAATAAATCTGTGTTTTCTTCTTTCAATTCTCCTCAGGTGTTTGGAGCTATGACTGAGAACGCAGCAGATTGTGAGTTTCCACAAAGGCGACTCGGACCCAAAGAGAGCCGCAATGGTAGTTTTAAAGGTCAGTGTATCCCCCAAGGAGGATTCGGATGTGTTCGTCCAGCCCTGACGCTGACAGTTCCAGTTTTTCCAGTCAAGGATTAACTAACTGTAGATACCAGCATTGTGACTGGATACACAACCTTGGGTGTATATGTGTGTTGTTCATGTAAATACTGCTTTTCTGCCGTTTTAAGGAGCTTACGTGTGACTTGCACTTTCCGTGTACGTCTATCATTAGTACACACCTTTTTAATTTCTTTTATTTTTTTGTCAGCTGAACCCTTTTCGACTTGAATTTATTTGTCTCGAGTATCCGCAGATGCTAAGCAGGCTAACAACTTAATCTTTTGCTTGTTGAAATAGTTTGGGAAGCTTTTGTGTCTAAATTATTATTATTATTTTTTAAATTCAAAGCATATATTATGCTTTAATTGGAATGCTGCTGCAGAGATAATATATCACATGCTTGAGAAAGGGCTTGCTCTTGTCATGGTCTGTATGCAGTCCGCATGAAAATATGCCAAAAAATGTAAATATTCCTGGCTGCACCTTTCTCTTCTGTACTTGTGCTTTTTTTTTGTATTTTTTTATTTATTTATTTGAACAACGTGTCTGTCCAGTTTGTGTGATTTTCAGGAGTTCTGAAAGATGAAGACGCTTTTAAGCATGAAGAACCATTAGTCTAGCTAACGCTGTAATTTTATATGCTAAGAAATGATATGTCGTGACATGAGCCCATAAGTAATTCAATCAACTTCAAACCTTTTTTTTTTTTAACATATTAGGTTACCAAAAAATGCCAGCATATTAATGGTTTTGATTGTTTTATTTGTACAAATGCTATTTCAATTTCACTTAATGTGTCATTGACATTTCCACCAGTCTCATGCCCCCCCCCCCACCGACACACACACACACACACACACAATGTCACCACAAACCCCTGGATGGGAAACCCTATGCTCTATGTGGTTACAGATTTTTTCCTAGTTGTTGTTTGAATGCTGTGTGAATGGTCTCTTGTGTTCAGATGTGTCAGTCAGAGAAAGAAGGCAGCATGAACGAGAAGAGCGTCTCTCTCTGGTGCTGTGGAGAAAGCCCCTCCAGACGTTGCAGTATTTTTTCTTAGAGACACTCATCACTTTGAAGGAGTGGACATGGAAGTAAGCCTTGATCTCATTGTGTTTTTCATCATCTTTGAGGATGTGCCAGTGTTAAAGCATAATGTCACCTTTTACCTTCATGACCTTCGTGTTTCTCATAGTGTACAGTGGCAGGATTGGGACAGTAAAATGAAAGTTCAACCCTTTTTAACCCTTTCTAGTCGTACACTGGCGTTCCATATCGACTTATCCGACGTTTTCAATCAGTATAAACTAATTAATTATTATAGTCTGTTGTAAGATTAGTCAGGGTACTGTTGTTGTTTTCTGTGTGTAGAGTATCATGACCCTGTGCTTAGCTGCTGGTGAGCAGGTTGATGGAAAGAGCAGGGGTGTGAGCCCCCTGCTGGACAAACAACTCATACCTCTCCACAGTAACACTGGTACAGAGATGAAACAGATAGTAGTGAGTAAACTGCCACAATACAATGATAACATATAAACGTAGTTGACTAGGTAAAAAAAAGAAAGAACGAAATACTTATGAAAAACTGCAAATACTTAAAGCCCTGAGTGCCTACTTTCATATGAGCCATTAAACACTACTGTGGAGTGTGACATCACAAATTTTTTGGCCTCTGTTGTAAAGAGTTAAACTGGAAAGTAATCAATAAATGCAAGATTATCGTGATAAATATGGTAATATTAATCCTCCGGTCCATTTCTTAACATTTCATATTTTTTAATTTAATACTTTGATGATTTCAGCAGTCGACACAAACCCTGTGCACAACGTTATGTCCTTGATAATGATTAAACTGGCTGCCTGTAGATCAGTGATGTTCACTTACACGAGCCCCCCTTACATTAGGTGCACTTTTGATCTGCCTATCTGAAACCCAGCCCTAACCAAATACTACCCCCTCTTCACAGGACAAACTATAAACACCCAAAACACAATGCATGCAGTTGGTACAAATCACACAAAAGGGCTCTGCATTGATAATAGTAGTAAGTGGGACTTCACGTGAACAATACCTCAGGCACATATACTGCACTTGATGCTAAATATATTCAAAACACACTCGTACTGTTTCTGCTACCGATCCTTGTAGCCCTCATATTTATGTGAACGTTCGTGTGTGAGACAAATAGAATTTGAATAATAACTTACAAATAAATATTTCGGTAAATTTCATATAGTCCTGGTTGTTTGTATTAGAATTTGAATCCGATTCTAACTTTCTAACTCCTACTAGCAGACATTTCTCTGTTATTAACTAAGATTACTGTGCTCTCTGTTAATAGTCAAATAGTACAGGTATATGGTTTGGGTGTATATTTAATTATATATAATGTGTGTGTGTGTGAGATAGATAGATAGATATATATATATATATAATACAGTGGTGTGAAAAAGTGTTTGCCCCCTTCCTCATTTCCTGTTCCTTTGCATGTTTGTCACACTTAAGTGTTTCGG
>JAFFST010053691.1:8177-21965 GCA_022414735.1 Noturus placidus | reverse complement strand
GGGGTATGTGCCAGTAGAGAGGGATGTGTTAAAAATGTGTGTGAGTGCAGGTAACAGTGTGGGAGAGATGGACTGAAGAAGGTGAGAAGGGATAGGGTCAAGAGGACAGGTTGTGGGACGGCTAGAGAGGAGGAGATCTTCCACTCCAACCTTCACACACCATGTCTAACATGGAGCTTGCTTTGTATACAGGGACGTTGTGATGTTGGAACAGTGTTTGAGTCTCAGTTCCAGTCAAGGGAAATTATAATGTTACAGCACACAAAGACATTCCATACAATTGCATGCTTCCAAGAGTTTGGGAAAGGACCACATATGGGTGTGACAGTCAGGTGTCCATATATTGTATATGTTTCATAAACACGAAGCCAGTTGGCAGCAGCTGAGCGGAAGGAATGACTCAGTGCATGGCAGTGACTGATGTCAATTCATTTACGTTGGTGACTCATTGTTCACAAACAAAACATATTTACTATGAGTCTGACAGGACACACACTGTACAGCGTGTCATATCTGTGGGGGAGCTGTGCTGCTGCCTCACAGTGTTTTCATGGCTCACGCTTCAAGAGCAAATCACTCTTCATCATCATTTATATACAGTAATGTAATGTCCTTTTATTAAACTAATTAAAGTTCATTATTATGTTTTTGGTTTGTTTAGCATGTGTTGGATGAGAACAAACCAGAGCATTGCTTTGATTCAAGTAGCTTTTGGCTGAAGTGTACTGAAGAAACAATAATTGTGATAATTGTAATGGCTGTATAGGACTTAGTAAATGTAAATGTCGGAAAGAAACCGTAGTCTTAAAAGTAATGTTGGCGCATCAGTGGTGCTGTGCCGAAACTTTTAATTATAACTAAAGCAGCATTAGCTCTTAAGTGAAAGCTCAGACGTTCATTCAGATCAGTACACATGGAAAATCAGTCAGCGAGCCCTACATTGAATATCGAAAAAGTCTACACACCCTTGTTAAAATGGCAAGCTTTTAAAACCAAGATAACTCGCGTCAGAACCTTTTCTACCTTCATTGTGAAATTTTAACCTATTCATTAAAATGAAAAACAATACGAATTATTTTAGGTGGGAAAAAAAGAAAAAGAAAATATGTACAATAAACTGGTTGCGTAAAGTGTGCACACCCCTAAACTAGTATTTAGTTGAAGCACCTTCAGGTTTTATCACAGCATTCACGCCTTGAACTTGTCTTGGTGAAGACATTCCTTTGTTGATCTGGAGGTTTGTTTTGGGTCGTTGTCATGCTGAAAGGTGAAATTCCTCTTCATCTTACTGTAAGTGTTTTAGCAGAAGCCTTAAGGTTTTACACCAAAGTTGTCTGGTATTTGGAGCTATTTATTATTCCATCCACACTGATTAAAACCCCAGTTCCAGCTGAAGAAAAACAGCCCCAAAGTATGATGCTGCCACCACCATGCTTCACGTTGGGGATGGTGTTCTTTTGGTGATGTACTGTGTTGTTGCTTTTTTGTGCCAAACGTGTCTTTTGGTATTATGGCTAAATTTTCAACTTTAGTCAACTTTGATCTTTTTGGTGACTGGATGTATTTTTTTTTTTTCATGTAAAAGCTAAAATTCCTCAATAATGTACTGTAACATACTAACATCAAGTATATATTTTTTTAATTCAAGCAATAACGTAGTATGGAATTGGTTAGTATCATTCTAGAATAGTACATATGGGATTTGAGGCACAACTCTAGTTTATTTCGGTCTGTCCCGGCTATCAAATTGTGACACATTATACTGCCCAAAGTATGTGTAACGTTGTGTAGCAGTGCTGTGTGTCTACTAGCAAGCATTAATTTTCATACCCATGATCCTCTGCTGCATCATTGTTATTTTCTTTGAAGCATAGTTCTGTTAGGTATAGTGTTTTGTGTTATTTAATATTGTGTTATGTTTTTATTTATGACCGTTGTGTTCTGTATGTTCTTTTTTGTTGTTGTTGTTGTTTTGTGTTCAGAGTTTTTGTATAGCTTGTTTTTTTTTTTTCTGCCCATAATCCTTGTATTTTTCAGTTCTAATCTCCACAGACCTCAGAAAAGAGGTCTAAGGTTGAGCTGGCAATAAAAGAGCAAGGTTTTAACAATGCTTTCTGGTTGTTCTCATCAATGCCACAGTCTGTGAAAATACTGTAAACCTTAATCGCCAACTGCGAAATGTGCTGATATTTTAACGTACTTCCACAATAGCTAGCAGAAGCAGAGGTGATGCGTTCACTGTTTAGAATAATATGATTAGTATTTATATTGGTATGTGGTGTCTTGCTTGGACTAGCTGCCTTGAAGGGTCACATCCAGACTGCAGGTTCCTTCCCATACAGTGTTATTCACAGTTCTCTAACTAAGCCACTCTGAAAAGCTGCAAAGGCTAGGAAGAGATTTCAGTTAACGCCCACCCACCCCAAATATGTAAATACAAGGAAATGCATAAAATTATCTTGTCTTATTGTGGAACTGGCATATGAGTGAAATAAATCAAATAAAAATAAGTGAAGCTTTCTGTCATTTCTGTCACTCTCCCAGAATGGAACAATTACTTCCCAGAGATGTTTTATGTTTCTAGATAAAGCGCTCAATTAAATCAGTTGAAAAGTTTAAACATGAGTTGATGTAAGACGTGACTTCCAGAAGTGTTAAGCATGATGTTTTAACACTAGTACTGTGTGTGGCTGTGTGTCAAGTGATTAATCACCTCCTCAGTCATGTTCACTTGTTCTTGAGACTGTTCTGAATAGGGAGGTGATAACAGCAGTGAGAGAGACAGCAGACCAAATTCAGACAGAACACGACATCATAACTGGCTGCCATGAATCTGAATATGCATACTCGAACCATGAAAACACAGGAGTATTAAATGTGATGTCTGTATTAAATACACTGATAATAACCACCTTGATGGGTTTAGTAGTAATAAAATCTTTTTGCTTGCTTTTTTATATGAGGTTCGTTGCTCCAGTCGCTAAACAAGCCCAAAAGCAAAACTCGAAATATCTTCTACAGTGCTTTTTAAATTACACAATCAGTAAATATCACTGTCAAATGCAGTGTCATTTATTATGTCACATATTACAGATAAAACACTGTTTCCGTTTAACAGTCCTTTTGTTATGTTTGAGGATTTAAATTCAATTCAAGCTAATGAGCTAAACCTGTAAAGTGGCCCCGCAATGCTGTGTGTCTGGTGTTTTCCATTGACTGTGTAATCTATAACGTGTATATTCACTGTCCTTCTTTTGCCCTTCTTTCATGCAGACCAAGTCATGTCCTTAGACTATTGTTCCATGTGTCACTTCATTTAGCATATTTGCGGCTGTTTGTTGGTACCATGGTGGCTGCGTCACAGTTCCAGGGTCCCGGTTCAGTTCTGTGCTCAGGGTACTGCATGTGTGGAGTTTTGCATGTCCACCCCATGGTAATGTGGGTTTATTTTGGGTTCTCTGGGTTATTCACACATCCCAAAAACATACTGGTAGGTGGGATAGCTACCATGAGGGTACGTGCATGGTAGCCAATAGCCAATAGCAACCATGAGCACAAACATTTGTGTCACAGAAGTGATTTAAGCCATGGAGGAAATGCAGAAGGGAAATGGAGTAAAGTGGCCATCTTCATTGTTGACAGGATTGTGGAGAGAGTGCTTGTGGGTCTGCACACGCTTGGCATGATCCTGGTGTTCAGTTGTGGACTGGAAGACAGTCGTCTTGCCATGACTATGTAGACTGCTGACAGAGAGACTGGTCAATGCATGGTGACTCCACCTTTTCATTCCATGTTCCAGCGCCAGATGATCACCCAGCCGTAGATGCTTGGTGAGATTATCCTCAAGGTATTGTAGCTTGGACGTGTCTCGAACCTGGGCATTTTTGTTTTAGCAGCCATCCAATGTCCTTTTGGGGTGACTGGCTATCAGTGCTAAATCCAAATGTGGGCTCGTTACGATCAAGAATGGCAATATAGATACCATAATGATGTATTCTCCACCTGCCATTTTACCTCTTGTGAGATTGTGTACTTATGCAAATCTACTTTTTTTTATAGAAGCATAGAACTGAATCCTCACTCTGTTTATATTTGTATTATAATTCAAATTAAATTGGAGCCCCATTCTAATATAGCTTTGTATTTACGAAGCCTATATGCCAGCGGAACGAATGATTTTTAATACCCCCGAAGTAAAATGTTAACCAAATAGTTTTTAATACTTTTATAAAGCCCTATGTTTACCTTCTACAACTTTCTCAGAGTGTAAAAACAATCTAATGCAATCAGTGGATTAAAAGCTGTACACTACACTACCACAGTATCTCAATCCGTCAACTCATAAAGATCATGATGATGCACTTCTATACAGCCATCATTGAGTCCATCCTTACAGCCTCCATCACCATTTGATACACTGCTAGCACTGTCAAGGACAAGGGCAGGCTGCAGCGTGTCATTCGGTCTGCAGAAAAGGTGATTGGCTGCAATCTTCCGTCACTCCAGGACCTGTATGTCACCAGGAGTTTGAAGCGAGCTGGAAAGATTGTGGCCAATCCCTCTCACCCCGGGCATATTATATTTGAGTCACTCCCGTCTGGTAAGAGGCTGAGGGCCATCAGGACCAAAACCTCACGCCACTTGAATAGCTTTTGCTCATCCGCCACTAGCCTTATCAATGAGGCCCGTAAACCGCTCTGACTCTATCCACACTCCGGTCATTGACTCCATGCCACTGTTCTCTCTCTGCTGCAATGCTCTTTTTTATTTATTTATTTTGTAAATTTTGTATATTTATGTATATTTTGTAATTATACAAACTATGTACATTATATTGTTTAGACCTGTACTTACAATTTAATTCCGCTTAGAAAGCATGTGACGTGCACCAACTACACCACAACAAATTCCTTGTATGTGCTAAAAACCGTACTGGGCAATTAAACCTGTTTCTGATTCTGATAATCGATGGCGTTCGTTTTCTCTCCACATAAAGACAAAGTTGCATAAAACCTCCTATAACATCTTAAGTGTTTTGACATAAGCCTTTCCTAAATTCTTGTTAGGTTAAAACTAAACCTGGACAGCAGAAGAACCATACAACACAATTTTTTACATTTTGCTTGCAAGGAGAAGATGCAGAGAATCGTTTAGCTCACAATCTCCTACATGTTCTGACGTTCCTCTGCATTCTCCTGCCATTTATTGAGGAAAAGCCCTAGTTACAATCTCTGCTGTTTCGTCTCTAAGGAGGGGAACACACATAGACGGAACAGCTTGTTCTTTACACACACACACACATTTCTAATGCGATTAAGATGTGGTTATCTGTGAGTTCCGGCGTGACCTTCAAAACAGGAGCTGCCAGATGTCTTTTTGCTGAAGCTGAGAGGAGTAACCCGGGTGCGATTAGATGTTTTTTCTGGGAACAGAGAGGAACTGAAAAACATTCTCACACATACGCACATATAAGCACATATTCTTTATGCATGGATACACACATAATAATAAGATAGATATTTTCAATCATTACACTACTTCTACCTTAACTAGTTCCTTCTACAGAAAGACATTAGATAACATTTATAACTTGAATTAATTCAACAATTCTCTAGGATTGCAGCACTGCTTATGAATGTGTTATAAAGGCACTATGTAGGTACATAGTGTTACCTCCATGTTTTCTCCTTCTGTAATGCACCTGCAATGTGAGCCAGATCACCGACCCATGACTCATACTCAGCGTGTTAGTGCCTTTTCTCTGCACTCAGTAATAGAGAGCTGCCAAGTAATCCTGGTTATCTTTACACTAGCTTTAACTCAGTATTCAGAACTGTTTGGTGGCTGATGGCTGTTTTAATAACCCCTTTCACAAATGGCAGGACGTGAGACTGAGAATCTCCTTCTTCTTTCTCGTTCCTAATTGTTGGTATCGCTGTGGCGTCTCATACTGTGCTTTGGGAGTGCTCATTGTAGCTGTCAGACATGTTTTTGTGCCTCTGCTACTCAGAACCAGGCTCATTTTTCTAGAGACTGAGCAGAATGTGAGGATAAGAATGAAAATACTTTGAAATTCATTGTACATACATACGAATTTGTATGTACAATGTATGGCACGTGTACAGGGTTCACAAGAATGTGGCTATTGATTGCAGGTTCGGAGTCCAAAATGTTCTGCTGACCATCTCACATTACAAGACCAGACCCACCTGTAAAAATGAAGCATATCTGAAGAACGTTGAAGTGTATGTGTTTCTTCTCCTCAGAATGACTCTTTATTATAAACCAGAGGTTTATAAACATGATGTCCTGATTGGATATTTTGGGATTTTTCTTGATGTGCTTGGCTCATGTCTGGTTTGTTCCGTCCATCGTGTCATATGAGTAGGGAACACTTTTTATGTGCGGAATCAATCCTGTGGCAACAAAGACAGCATGTTGTACAGTGGCGATCAATATTTGAGAACAATTTATAAACACTTGATTTTTTTTTCTGAAATAATGTTCATCATAATATTCTGAAGGAATATTAGCTGTAGGTATACCATTGTTCTACTAGCATGTTTCACCAAGTAACCAACAAAAAACCTTTATTATGTGGAAAACACAGGGATCACAATTATAGAACAGTAACCATTGGAGCGTAAAGGAAGATTACAAGTAAAACTTTTGAGGGTTTCAGCTGTCAAAAATTAGTAGGAAGTAAGAAGAGGCCTTTGCTTTGAACGACTTCAACACATCTGCGGAAACAGGACACCACTAGTTTCTCACACTGTTCTGGTGTGATCTTGGTTGTCTCTTCTTCCAGTCTCTTCCACAGTTCTGTAACTGAAGTGGGTTTATTAGCCATAAATTTGTCACCAAAGATTTTCCACAAATTTTCAATCGGGGTTTAGATCAGGACTCTGGGCTGGCCATTTCATTATTTCCATGTTCTTAGCTTCAAGGAACTGCTTTACCCATGTTGCAGTGTGACAGGGGGCATTGTCTAACATGAAAACTGTGGGCTGATTGGCAGATGCTCTCAGGGAAGGAACCGCATGTTGCCGAAGGAGGTTCTGGTAAAATTTGCATTCACCCTGCCATGTAGCTGTATAAGAGGCAAGTGCGTAACAATGGTATGGACATTGGTCTACGCTATTACCCCCCCTCCCCCCGGCCTTGCCAAACTTGATAATTTGATACTGAAAATTTTAATATTTAGAAGATAGTTGTAGGACATAGTTGTTTGAATTCACGTGGTTTCTGAGTGATAGAAGCTCCCACATCATGGGGAAACAGTAGGGTGCTGTGGACGTCCTGTGGGCAGATGTATTCTCTGCGAATGAAATGCTGTGCAACTTTCCTCCCTTTCACTCGCATTTATATCAGTCTGTCACAGCGTGAGGGTTCACAGTGAACTCGGCGGGAGGATGTGCATGTGAATGTACCTTTTAATGCTCAAAAACTGGAACTGACGTTAGCCTGGATATTAAGGTGTCTAGTTACTTCCTGTCTGAATAAAAGCTGATGTCTCCATTTCTTACAGACTGAGCTGCTAAAATACATCACCGAACTTGTGTTGAGTGTGGACGTGACCAAGTGTACAATTGGAGGGGGGGGCACCGATTTTCCTTATCAAACGTGAATATATTAAAAAAGAATAGACATAAATAAATAGAGTAGATGAAGAAAAGACAGATCTGTTGGCAGGGAAAATTAAAGCGGAACATATAGAGAATATTTTCTCCTCTATATTGGGGGGGACAGATTGGTATTTCCTCAACATTGGGGGGGTCACGACCCCCCAAAGAGTGCGTGGTTACGCCCATGATAAGAGGCCCAACTCCTCCTGCAGATAACATTCCCCAAACCATGAAACTTCCTCCTCTACCTCTCACTGACGTCTTTACACACATTGGGTTTCCCCCAGTTTGACGCAGAATGTAACGTTCCCAATCGGCCCCAAATAAAGTAAACTTGCTCTCATCACTAAAGTGAACTTTGGATCAGTTCTCCTCTGTCCACGCAACATGATCCTTAGCAAAGGTTAGCCTAGTATTTTGATTCTTTCTGCTGATGAGAAGCTTGGTCACTTAGAGTGGGCTTTCAGTCTGAATTGTCTTCAACAGCGAGACACTGTATGTTGAGACAGATCATTACCCTGTGTAGGAGTGGTTTGGTAAACGACAAGGTTAAATTCCATTTGTTATTAATATGATTTCGGTTTGTCCATCCATCTAGTCATCAAAGATTTAGTACGATATATATGGAATTATCATTGTAACCAGCAGATGAACTGATTTTGGAACTGATCCGATCAGGGTCAAATGTCCGAAATATTTTTTTTTCAATAGCTTGTCCTACAGAGATGTTCTTCAATAGCTTGTCCTACAATCGGGTGGCTTTGGCTCAGGTGGTAGAGCGGGTTGTCCACAGGTTGTAGGGTTGTAGTGTTGGCTGTTCGATTCCCGGCCCACATGACTCCACATACCGAAGTGTCCTTGGGTGAGACACTGAACCCCAAGTTGTCCCCGATGGCAAGTTAGCGGCTTGCGTGGCATCTCTGCTACCATTGGTGTGTGTGTGTGAATGGGTGAATGAGACACAGTGTAAAGCACTTTGGAACCACTAAACTTAAAAAAGCGCTATATAAGTGCGGACCTGACCCGATATTTCTCACACATTCATGTTCAGGCCGCTTTTATGACTATCTATGATTTTGTCTGTCTGTCCATCTGTCCAGGAAATTTCAGTAGCTAGCACGATATTTTAAGAACAACAAGTGGTTGAATGTTTGTAGGAGTGATATGGAATTATCATTAAATTATACATTTTAAAATCTGGAATTGATATATTTCTGTAAAGCTACTTTGTGTCAATATCCATTGTTAAAAATGCTATACAAATAGATATGAATTAAATTGAATCGTTGTAACCAGCGGTGAACTGATTTAATTTTGGTATTGATCCAAACAGGGTCACGGTCACATCAGTAGGTATCACATGTCAGAAATAGATTGTCTTCACTAGACTCAGCCTTGTTTAAAGTATATTTTAAGTGTATTTGGGCCATATAAGTTAGTAACTAGAAGGACTAGACTTCATGTTCTTCATGTTTTCTGTAGATTCAATAATGGATTGGATTTACTGTGATACAGTGGTACCTTGGAAATTTTAAACTATAGCACATATGAATCGTATATAAATGATATGTATCTTCTCTTGCCCAATTTGCTCTAATCAGTAAAATGAAGAATGAGATGAATGTGTTTGCTACTCAGGCTAAACAGAATGCCTCACTTTCATCAGCCATTACACAAACCAGCACTGCATCAATTAGCACCTGATCTCATGTCTTTCTGTGCAATCTTTATCTTGCAACATCCAGTTCCCTGCAGCTCCTTTCTTCTTCAGCCTTATTCAAGCCTCCATAACACTCTATTCACACCGGGGTTTATGCAGCAAGAGCAGAGCCACTTTTCCTCTCTCTACTCTGTATGCAATGCTTTTTGTGAAGACTGAAATCAGGATCTCAGGAGCCTTCATGTCTCTACTGCATCTCCTCATTCTGTCTAAAAGATGCACATCTAATGATCCATGCAATTCTTTGTCCTAAATGATTGCTTATGCAACTGCTGTCTTTACTGAAGTGTCTGTTCTGTACATGCTGTCTCTACTGAAACACCTTGACGTGCAGATTCATAGCTGCAATGTTATGAGCGTTATATTTAGTGACTCTTCAGTTTAGTATTTACGATGTTGTAAGTGTAATTTATTAATTAAGGACTGTAATTCACTGTAATTCATCGTCTGGGCTGTCTGCTCAGATTCGGTGGGTATTTTCATACATATATGGCAAATTAGGAACGAAGGCGACGGGAAACGTCGAAAGCCAAACAGGGTGAGGGAGTGTAACGGTCCAGTGTAACGGCATATTAACTCAAACATGGTGAACGGTGTGTGTTTGGTGTTTCTCTGTATTTTGATTTGCTCAGTAAAACAGTAAAGGTTTGATTACATCCAGCAATTCTCAGATACCTGGACCCTCCCAATTCATACTCTACCATAGTAAAATAGGTTAGTTTACCAATGGTGTGTCATTGCTGTTACATAAGTGTGTAGAATGTGATTGGGTGTTTTATGCAGCCATGAATACCACCTGAATGCTCATTGGTTGTCCCACAGCTGTGAGATTCATTTGTGATTTTGATTATTTTTTTTCCCCGAACACAAATATCTCGCTATAGTTTTTGTTTTTTTTTTAAACAGAGAGGGTGAAAGACATTTTAAATGTTACACTAGGCAGTTTTAAGTGAAGGTTTTATTCATTTCAGCTACTTTTGTATTGTATAACCAGTTCTCTTATTTCTTTTTACCCAGCCCACCCTCTCTTGCCAATCAACAGCACCATCATGAATTACTTGCGCCGACGTCTGTCCGACAGCAGCTTCGTAGCCAACTTGCCCAATGGTTACATGATGGACTTGCAGAGGCCATCGGGCTCCAGCGGTTCCAGCAGCTCCACCAGCTCCCCAGCATCCCCAGCCATGGAGAGGCGTCAGCAGCAGCCCGCAGCACCAGCCCCGTGTCCGCCTCCTCAACCCGCCTCCTCAGGCACATTTCTCAGCTCTTTCTCCAGCGTGGTGAAGACCGCTCAGATCGCCAGCGCCGTGCATGCCAAAGCTGCTGCTCATGGGGACAGCAGCAGCAGCACAGCAGCTGCAGCAGCCGCTCTGGCCAAGATTGTAGTCCGCAAGCCCAAAGTGCTGTTAGTCATCGATGATGCACACACAGATTGGTAAGAACTGTTTAGATCTGAATAATTTGCACTGAATACATATCTCCATAGCTGGGAACCGAGTCATATATTTCAGTGCACTGGAATGCAGACGTTCACAGATCACAGGCGTTCCTTCATGATCTCAGAACATTGTTTCTGTTAAGCTATAAATAGTAAAACAATGATGTCATTTATTTAGTAACAAAAAAAAAACAACAAAATCGTACTTTTTTTTTTGTTGTTGTTCTTCATTATTCCACACGTACGTGTATTGTCCTGTAGAGAAACGTCAGGCTTCTCTATATAAATAAATAACACCAGAGACTGAATTTAACTTTATTCTCAAAAGTAATTGTTGGGAAGAAAACATTTTATTTTAGGCAGCTCCTAACAGTTCATTAGCTGCAGTAGACATTTACAACCCGCTGATAATGTTCTGTCTGCTAATGAGCCATGCTGTTTGCAGCACTTTGGATTCATACAGGGATTAGCTTCTTTTTATTTATTTCATTATTATTTTTTTAAAGCCAGCTTTCGAATTAGCATAACAGCACAAAGAGCGGATGCTGCCGAAAGACAAATCCGACGCTCATCCGTGCTCTGTAACTTCCTAATCTGTTAATCGTGACACTGCAAAATAAAAGTTAAAATACCTTGAATAAAGTCCAGTTGATCTAGTATTTCTTTTAAGATAAGATTACAGTAAATGACAGATATTATCATAAAACATATTTCTAGACATATTTATTGTTAATTTCAAGCTTGAAATAGTCTTGTTCTATTGGCAGATCGTTTTTGTAAAATGCAAGCATTTCTTTCTAGAAATATTCTAAATTAATCTGGCAGATTAATAGAAAAGCTTGTAATGACTAAAAATGTCTAGAAATATGTTTTAGGAAGTGTAAGCGTTTAACAGGAAATGCTCGATAAATCTGACTATATTCAAGATATTTGGACGTGCCATTTGTTTGCCGCACATGTTCAGTACTGATCTCCACACTTAGTTCTTTCACGATAGATGACTGATAACTGTAGCAAGACTTGATCTCAGTCAAAAACATCCAAGATCAGTCCTTCCTTTCTATCAACTCAGGAGAAACTTAACCATTATGGTCTTTAGCACCAGAACGATGTTGCTTCATTTTTTTCCTGCTTTCTCTTTTGTTTTTTGGATTTATAATTTTTATTAAATCTCATACACTTTTCAGAGTACAACAAGATATATCAATACAGAATCAACATTTTTTACACCCGATAACAGCCCCTCCCACCCAGGAAAGTTTACATTTGATTAATTTACTTATGATTCATGTACATGTGATTTAATTACATATGATTCATTTTCATAAATCCATACAGAATCAAAGAAAAGAAAGAAATAAAAAAAATATAATAAATAAAAAATAAAAAAAGGGTGGGGGGGGGGAATGGTGGTATTGACCGTCCACCTCTCCTTAATCTACCACCAGGGGGCGTACATCCTTGAAGTAGGTAATAAACTGTTGCCATTTTCCCAAAAATGAGTCTCCGCTACCTCTGATGTTGTACTTGATTTTCTCCAGCTTCAAAAAGAAGCTTTCTCTTTTGTTTTGGTTTGAGTTTTTTTTTTTTTTTTCGTATGTCTGTGATATTTCAGAATGGCAAGAACGTGCTTCCTCTCTCAAATTAGATCAGCTCCAGAAAAGCACCCCATAAACAAATAAACCTGCTCTTTCCCCCGGCCCGTTTATCGTGTAGCACTAAAATGAACATTTAACTAACTTGTTTCACTTCATAAATTGCTCTGAGCTGCTCTGCAGATAAACCTGTGTGTAATGCCAGTGCTATTATATAAGGAATAAACTATAATATAAGGGTTTTTTGTTTAGAGCCACTGCTTTGAACGATAATACGCAGAAGAAAACAGTTTAATCTTTAGGCAGTCGTGTGTGCTGTTTTTATATCGTATAATATAAACATTGATTTGACATTGATCACATTTGATGTTCCTAAATCCTTTTAGTAAGATGTAGTGGCTGTATAAACAGTGAGGATTTATCCTTCCGTTGATTTTCAGTATGCAGTGGTGTATGAAACACTACAAGTGTTCTAACAGTCATTGTGATCGTAACACTAACTGCAGTGATTTGCTTTGACAGCAGGGTGGGGCAATAGTCCAACTTGATAAGGGCTGTATTTGAGTACAAGAAATCTAGCACTCTGCACCAGATGGAGCCAGATATAAACTTAAAAAATAAATAAAAAATCAGTCCTGTGAAAGAAATCAACTTCAAGATTAATGTACAGTAACACTGCGAAAGCACTGACCAGCACATGTCCTTCCACAGCGTATCGTCTTATAACTGCCACTTATAGTTAACTATGTACTGTATAAGTCCCCTTAGGACAAAATAACGAAAATAAATTTATAGACACTAACAAATTCGTGTGTTAGGTTTCAGTTTAAAGGCGGTAGTGAAAGATATTGTTCACACATTCTCATTTCCTTTTAAAGTGCTGTCGTCTTTTGTAGACCTGAGCTTTGATTTGCTTGAAAAATCAACACGTTAGACATGTAACACACGATAGAGCAGCTGAATTTGTATCTGCATTCGGATTTAAACTTGAAGTGGGCGTGGCCTAAACCTGAGAAGTCTCTGAATTCTCACTATAATAGCATCTCAACCTCAGCCACATTACCCGAGTTAATAATCTCAACTAGAGATGTGCATGGGATTGTTATTTAATCCCACTGACACAGTTAGGTTATGATGTTAATTTGTACCAGCAAACAATATATTTTTTCTTTATGTAGTTGGTTCAGTTTCTGTAACTAGTAACCTAGTTTAAACCATCACGACCCTGACCAGGCAGTTACTAAGGATGAATGAATGTGTCACGTAATGAAGGTCAGGATGGATGCAATTGCAGTTAAGAGCACTTATTCAGACATACTGAAGCAGAGCATGATCAGTATGCAGTGTTCCAGCATGATAACGACCCCAAACACACCTCCAAGACCACCACTGCCTCGCTAAAGAAGCTGA
>JAFFST010053690.1:207620-222805 GCA_022414735.1 Noturus placidus | reverse complement strand
ATACTTTCGCAAGGCACTGTATATATATATATATATATATATATATACACGCTCCGATCGATCACTAAACAGTATCAGATGATAATCACATTCTATAGCTCGTAAGCTCTAAATTTGGCCGATCTCATGAATCAATGGCAATTTGATGACGTAAAACACTAGTTTTAGACATGCGCATGTATGTGTATATAACCAGAATTTTAAATGCTATAACCTTACTTGTGGGTGGTTAAGGTACATGCAAAAGAGGCACAGTTTAGTTAAAGTAGAAAACATTTCACAATTTGAAGGCTTTTTCCAGGCTGCCACAAATACATTATGTGTACAATATTTTAAGTCAACAAGAAAAGGGCATATAGATAGAGAGAGAGGGAAGGTGGATCAGAGAGTTTGTTTATGATCAATCAAACTAATAGGTCTCTTTGGGAATGTTGTTTACAATATTTATTTGCTTTGAATCTATCATGTGTTCACCCCCTCAGTCTTCAGTCAAGAGAAACAGAGGGAAAGATTCATCTTTGCTGACACTGATTGTAGATGTGTTCAGTGAGCAGGGCTGAGTTTCCCAAAAGCACCACAGCACAAAGATCACTGTTAAATGGTAGAGTGAGCATGACAACACGACAATGGTAGAGCATCACATTGAACGCTCTCTCTCTCTTTCTCCAGTTACGATGATCTTAGCTTTGCGATGCTTATGGGAAACCAGATCAGCAACTTTGCTTTGCTCTGTTTTCCCCCTCAAAACCAGTGTCTCTTTCACTTGCTTTATAGCTTGGTACAACATGTAATTCAAAGCTGTCTGAATTGAAAGTCATAGCACTCTTGGTGATTCCTCTGCCGAAGACTAACAATCATCAGATTTGCTCATGGACCATGCAGACAGAAAAGTACCAGTTTCTGTTTGATCATCCCTGTCATTTCTGATGTTCGCATAGGCTGGCTATGCTGCTCTCCATGTGCAATCATTCCACTGATTTATCCATTACTTGCTTTTATTTAATGACTCAGATTTGATAAACCCTCACACAGATGGCTGTAAATATGATTATGGTAGAATACATATACAGTGCTGTGAAAAAGTATTTGCCCACATTCCGATGTCTTGTGTTTTTGTGTATATCTCATACTAAATTGTTTCAGAAATTCAAATAAAATCTAAGATAAAACAAAGGCAACCCGAGTAAACACAAAATACAGTTTTTAAATGATAATGTTATTTATTGAAGCAAAAATTTATTTAATTAATTTGTATAGCGCTTTTTACAATGGACATTGTCTCAAAGCAGCTTTACAGAAATATCATTTTTACATTTACAAGTGACTTACTAATGAGAGCACACTCACACACCAATGGGAGCAGAGCTGCATGCAAGGTGTTAGCTTGCCATCGGGGGCAACTTAGGGTTCAGTGTCTTGCCCAAGGACACTTCGGCATGGGATCACCCGGGCCGGGATTCGAACCACCAACTCCACGATTAGTGGATTAGTGGACAACCCGCTCTACCGACTGAGCCACAGCCGCCCTATTTGCCCCCATAGTTACTAATTCCCCAAATCTATGAATCGCACTACACCAAAATTCTGCTTTCTACCTGAAAATCCTAAAGGAGAATGTCCAGGCTTCATTCCATAAGCTGAAACTCAAGTACAACTGGAGTCTGCAGCAAGACAATGATCCAAAGTGTAGAAGTAAATCCTAGTCCTAGAAGTACTTGAAAGACTCAAGATTTCCAGTTATCAGAAGCATTTGGTTGCAGTTATTGCTGCTAAATGTGGCACAACCAGGTATAAAATTTACAGGGGAAATTAGTTTTTCACATTGATATGGGTTGGATAACGTTTTTTTTAATGTTTAATTTTTTTTTTATTTAATAAAAAATATTTTTTTAAATAAAAACTGTATTGTGTTTACTCGGGATGCCTTTGTATTATATTATATTTCATTTGAAGATCTAAAACTATTTAGTATGAGATATACAGAAAAACAGAAGAAATTAGGATGGGCAACAACTTTTTTTTAGCACTGTAGTCATCATTTTAATTATATAACCATATTTGCAAGAGTCCTCTTAAAACTTAACTTAAAAGAGAGAAGGATTTCTTTCACTTTTGAGACTGATTGTCTAGAGTTGGCCATTGAAATATTAAGCATAATAGTTTTTTATATAATGCCTGAAAAGATCGTTGTAAGGCATTAGGCTGACATGTACACCTTTCAAAATAAATTAAAAAAAAACTCAGCACATCTGAGTAAAGCTATGTTCAAACTGCTCAATTCTGATTTGACATTCGAATCCATTTTTAGATTGTTTTTATCGTTTAATGTGGATTCTAACACTAATCTGAATAGGCAATGCTCCTAAACATGATGAAAAGTTAATATACTTGTCCATTATCTGATAAACAGCTGGGATAACTACCTAGATAGCAAGGGCGTAACCATGTTATGGACATTGGAGGGGGTCCAAGCGCTTGGACATTGGGGGGGTCCAAGTGCTAACCCCCCCATATAGTTTTAACATTACAGTTAATGTTTGAATTCACATGGTTTCTGAGTGATAGAAGCTCCCACAGCATGGGGAAACTGATCAAATACATCACCGACCGAGCTGCTAAAATACATCACCGGACTTGCGTTGAGTCTGGGCAAAACCAAGGGTACAATTATTTTCATCAGAATTGATATCCTTTCAATAAACACTTTCTAAAGGTAACATACTTTATTTTACACAGTAGTATGTCTTTTTTTTTTGGATTTTATATATGTATAATTCAGACTAGTCTTTAGTTTGAATTTTCATTATAAAGTATTCTTCACAGGCAAAGTCCTATCCAACACATTTGGTATTTGCCTAAAACTAACCTGTCTGAGTCTCTAGTGGTCATTGGGGACATAAATAATGAGCAGACGGAGCTCATTATATCTTGTTTAAGCTATGCACACCCCATGCTGCAGCTACAGTAGAAAAGACGAATACACTTCATGCATGAAGCAGGATCATCGACAGCTGAATCCCAATACAATCTCAATGTTCACCTACAGTGCTTAAAATGCTTAAAAGCAGTCATAATCTGACCATGAGCTATAATGGGCTATAATGCAGTTTATAATTGCTAAACAGTGCTTTTATAATTTAAAAACAGTTTTATAATTGCTTTTATAATTTATCATTGCTTTAACGGAGTAGTTAATAATCACACCTTTAATTTCTTCTATCACTACTTACTGTATGAGGGGTTCAGCATAAATTTGGATATATACAAATTTACAAAACAATATAATTGGTCATGTGGTAAAGCGTTCTGTAAGGAATTAACAGACATTCCACAAAATCAAATGTAACAGCAAGCGGTCAAAAGCAATGCATCATTCATTAATTCATTTTTTAAAAAAAAAGTTGTCATTGTACTGTGGAATAAAAGGAAATAAACAGACTGTTAAAGGAAATTAATGAATTCAGGGAGTAACAGTAACTTTGCTTTGACTCAAATCGCATCGCGATTGATTACTTTCTTATAACAGCATGCCCCATCATGTTAGGAATAAAACATGATACAAACAATACTTATTTTCTATTCTGGTGAAACTCAACAGCTGTTAATCAGGGACTCCGTGGCCTAACATGTGTATGAGCTAATACAGTATCTCACAAAAGTGAGTACACCCCTCACATTTTTGTAAATATTTGATGATATATTTTAATGTGACAACACTGAAGAAATGACACTTTGCTACAATGTAAAGTAGTGAGTGTACAGCTTGTGTAACAGTGTAAATTTACTGTCCCCTCAAAATATCTCAACACACAGACATTAATGTCTAAACCACTGGCAACAAAGGTGAGTACACCCCTAAGTGAAAATTGTGAACTACTGTAGATAGCTATGCTCGGTTAGCGCCAGTCTAATTGGCTGGAGAGACAGAAATTCATACAAGTATTTGTACTGTCTAGTTATAATGTAGTTTGAAGATCATAATGTAAATGTTTTTAGTTAAATGTTTTTGGTGACGTGAAACATACAGTGCACTGTGAAGCTTTGTGCGATGGGGAGCTTAAGTGAGGGGTTGTGCATATGTTTCTATTTTCTAATGTAATGTGCAGTCAGCAGCCATAGTCTTTCCAGGTATTTTGTCATCACTGCTTTGTCTAACATTAGATCATTGCTCCTTTGGTGATCAGGACTCTACAAATTAGTTTACTAATTAATGACTGACTGAAATCTAGGATACTGTATATAGACTTTTGAGGATCAAAATAAATCACTCTCTAAAAGAGATCACCTTGTTCTACAAAACCAGCAGAAACCATAAATCCATACTGTCTACCAGTGTCCACTGCTCTTTATAATCTTTCTCCAAGCTTGGAATGTCATTATCCCAATCAAACATGGCATTTAAAATTTACAATGTATAAGAAAGCAGTTAGCTTGCTTCCAGCCTGGTAAACACTATTTATCTTTCAAGGGGAAATACTGGGCCACTGTGTCTGCTGTGGTGATTAAAAAGAATAATTACACTGAATTATTCCAATGGCACTCCATAAGTTCAGAAAGAGCTGATTTGTTGACATGCTAAGCAACCATTCTAATCCAGGCTACCATTACCAACAGGCCTATTATATTTGATGATTATTTTCCATTTAGGAAATGGTAGGAGATTACTGTATATGACTAAGGTAATAAGTAATAAGCAAAATAGCCCAAAGCAAACCTTACTTTTATAACATGGCTGATAGCTCCAAGACTGAAAATCTGTTTACTGTGTCCTAGTTATACATGCAGTAAACAGGCTAGAACAGTCTCATTTGAAAGTGTTAAGTATAGGTACATGTACGCACTAAATGGGCATTACTTCCATTAAGCTTATATTACAACCCAAGCTCTGCCTTGCAATAAATCACTGGAAATAGCTAGAAATACATGCCTCTTCTTCCCTTTCAAGTTTAGCTAACTCAAAAGCTTCTATCTATTTCCAGCTCAGACTTGGGGAGGATAATGTTCTCTAATAGCCTCGAAATATACAATTTCATCTACTGCTCAATAATCCTTCTTTCCCTAACATCTTTCCAAGTACCAGCTGCTTATTTCGACTAAATGAAAAAAAAAAAAGTGGAGTTTAAACTTCCCCAAACTCTGGGTATAGTTGGCAGGGCAGTATGCATAATGTCAAATTAGTCCTGACAACAGGAACGGAGCAAAACAATTTGTGTTCTTGGCTGTGGCAGACAGCAAGCACATCAGACGCTGACAGGAGGGCGCACCAAAATTATGGGTCCCATGGGAAACATGGACTATGTAGTTCATTATTCTGCTTGCGGTCCAAAGCGGGGAAAAATGCACTCTATGCACTTCTTTTTCCTTGCACATACACCCACTATTATTTCTGACACCGCTGGGCTGACTAAAAGGCACCTCTGCAACCCAGATGACTGCTTGTGCATGCATACTGCAAAGAAAAGTAAGGAACATCACACCAACTCAGAGGAACTTTTTCATTAAAAAGGTGTGGGTGTTCGAAGGCTGTGGTATATGCTTTTTTTCAAGGCTTGTAAGAAGACAATGTGTTAAAATCAGTCGCACATCCATTCCATCTAAATGTCGCAGCAACACGTGCGAAGTAAAAGAAGGGATCATTTGGGTGCATTTAGGGGATATTGGGGCTAAAAAAGCAGAATGTTCCTCGGATCTATTTTCATACTATGAACAAAGTAATGTTTAATCTGACACGTTGAGTCATTCAATAAAACACCATTTTTTTTTTACCTTCTCTGTGATGACGGTTCAGGAAGACAGAACAAAATTTCATTTCCAGAATAGTTTTCAAGACCACTGTGAACAGGAAATTGGCTTACCTATGAACAGAGAAAAAAGACAAATGGCTATAAAACAACAGCTACGCCATGTGACAAATAACAAAATGAATTATATAAGAAATCAAATAGGATAGGCTCCAGGTTCCCCGTGACCCTGAAAAGGAGTAAGCAGTTGAAGATGGATGGATGGATGGATGAAGAAATCAAATATGGTATGGGTTAATTAAACACACTAACATATTAATATTAATTCTAATTTTACTTTCATGTTTAGTAGCACTTTATAGGATCTAGTAAATTGTAACATATTTTCATAAGACACCCTGAGGACAAGGCATTTGGAGACAAAGACAATGAATCTTGTATTATTATGCTAATATTAAGTACTGTTTTTCTGTTATGTTTAATAACACTTTATAATAATAAGTCCCGACAGATATCCATCCATCCATCTTCTATACTGCTTATCCTTCCTTCTGGGTCATGGGAGAACCTGGAGCCTATCCCTGGAAGCATTGGGCACAATGCGGGGTACACCCTGGACAGGTGGATCACATACACATTCACACACACATTCATACACTACGGACACTTTGGACATGCCAATCAACCTAGCATGCATGTCTTTGGACTGGGGGAGGAAACCGGAGTACCCGGAGGAAACCCCCGACGCACGGGGAGAACATGCAAACTCCGCACACACATGGCTCCAGTGGGAATCAAACCCCTGACCAGATAACATCTTATTCAGCATAAAAATAAGCATAGCAACCTTTATGACAACAAACATTATGAAAGTGCTCAGGGTTGCTACTGTTTGTCTTTTTGTTTCCAATAAACAGGAAATGTGATTAACTGCAGATGCTTTCCAAAAACAACAATTCTGCAATCTGCGGCACCTAAAATTGCAATTTGTTCATTTACCTCAAACTGCCTTTGATTTAAATCTTAAATTACTTCTTGATTGGAAGAGTGCAAAACAAACCTTGCTCTTTAGCAAATTTATTGAGCTAGCAGTCATATTTCACCACGGCCTCCAGTCCCAAAACAGCTCAACCTGATTTCAAGTCGTTTCTGCATTTCAACCCAAATGGAAAACCTTTACATTTCTGTGAATAAAATTTCCTGTGGTGACAGTTTGTTAGAGAATCATGTAAAATATGATGTTCTGTGTGCCAACTGAGTGAACAGACATTTCAGTGATGCAAAAAGCTGATGATGAATTCTGTTACATTTCCCACAGTAATGTGCAAGGCACATTTGTAGTACATTTGTAGTAGGATATCTGGTCATTTTAGGACAAACATGATGTACTGTTGTACTTTTGTAAGTACTTTCTTAACATGATTTCATAACTGTTGACATGACAGTCAAGTAAAATCTGAGTTTTTACTTAATTAATCCACATATGGAGAAATAAACTTTTACAACAGCAGACAGATGTAGCTAACATTGAAATTCCAAATAACACCACTAATGCTGACAAGAACGAGAGATTATTTTGTCTTGTGATGGAATGTGTGTTACATTTGGACACCAATATGTCTGCAAATTTTGGGTTTGGAGACACCTTATCCATATGGCATCTGCAATTATGATGAATATACACAACCAAATATGCTGTCTTAAAGCATCGCACTAATTAAGGCTTTACAATATGGACAAAATGTTATAGAAAGAATAAAACACACCATGGTTCGCTGTTATAGGAAATTAATCAACGGTGGAGACCTGACCCAAAGTGATCATTGATTCCTGACACAAAGCGATGTGTAATCTCTTATACCCCAGGAATTTGCCAACATGTTTTCATCAAACTTTATTATTTAGTTGAATGTTGTGGAATGTCCGTGAAACAAGTTAGTTCTTGTTATCACATGCATTGGAGCAGCATCTTTTTTTCTCTCTCTTTTGAAATTATTAATAAATCTTGTCATGCTATTGAGAAACCAGAAATCACAAAATCTTTTGTCCTCCTCACGTGTCTGTTACAAAGCACTGACACCTGAAAATCTTAAATAAATGTTTCATTATAGCAGTTTTCTCCATATAAATGATTACCTTGTTCTTTGTTAAAGAATAACATGTTATTAAAAATCTAGTTCATGTGGAGCTGTGAATGTGTTGTTCCTATAAAAATTATTCATATTAGAATGAGCATGTTAATATAAATCTGTGATTACAGCTGGCCCTGTATTAAAGCTGGCACTATTGTCAGAGCTGCTATTATAGAACAATTAATCCACACCTTCTGACATCAGAATCAACAGTGCGTGGTATAATTAAAATCATATAATAATATAATGTATAACATAATGTAATTGAGCTATGTCGTTTGTGAACCCTTGCTTTGACATGGTTTAGGTTTAGCTTGTGTTTAGTAGAAAAGCCTTTATGCTTGTGTGATCTTGTAAATGACGTGTTTCATCAAAACACCTACAGAAACAGAAACTTTGAGCACATAGCGTTTAATCTTTTGTAACAGGGCATTTGTATATTGTGACATTGTGTGGCTCAGTCGGTAGAGCGGGTTGTCGACTAATCCGCTAATCATAGGGTTGGTGGTTCGAACCCCGGCCCGGGTGATCACATGCCGAAGTGTCCTTGGGCAAGACACTGAACCCTAAGTTGCCCCCGATGGCAAGCTAGCACCTTGCATGCAGCTCTGCTACCATTGGTGTGTGAGTGTGCTCTCATGTGTAAGTCGCTTGTAAATGTAAAAATGATATTTCTGTAAAGCTGCTTTGAGACAATGTCCATTGTAAAAAGTTCTATACAAAAAGAAAAAAGAATTAATGCTAACCATGTGCATGCACAATACTATGCAAAAGTGTACATCATGTTTATGCATTAGTGTGAGATCTGTGCCAGAATGACGAACGTAAATGAAGTGTAAATGAAAACTCTGGCAACTCATTCATAAATCATTATTAGCAAAAACGATGCGTAGAAAACTGAGGTAAAAGAAGAAGTAAACGCTTAACGACATGCTGATATAGGATACTAATCCACTTTGGAGTGATAATGGATCACATCACCCTGTGGTTTAAAAAAAATAACATTTTAAGTAACAGACCACTTTAAGAGGAATAAAAATTGCATTATCAAGACTATCTACAGTAGGACCTGCAGAGACCATAGCCAGTGAGGACCAAAGTCTCAAGCAGAACTGTGGTAGGTTCTCCAGGATGCTTTGAAAAACCTACCAGTAGATTTACATTTTTATTCACTTAGCAGACGCTTTTATCCAAAGTTACAAATGAGACACACTCACACACCAATGGTAGCAGAGCTGCCATGCAAGGTGCTAGCTTGCCATCGGGGGCAACTTAGGGTTCAGTGTCTTGTCCAAGGACACTTCGGCATGGGATCACCTGGGCCGGGATTCGAACCACCAACCCCACGATTAGTGGATTAGTGGACAACCCGCTCTACCGACTGAGCCACAGCCACCCATTTCCTTATGAAACCGAAGGGTGGTCACAGCACATATCCTGTAGCATATATATATTTTTAAGGTTTACTGCCCTTTATAGTCTTTGACCTTCTTTGACATTATTTTTTTTAAAGCAACTTTGTTTTACAGAATATCTTGACATGTGGTTTAAACCTTTGCACAGTGCTGCATAAACACGTGTATTAAAAAACCAATGCGAACCAAGATAACCGTATAACCTGTACACTTTAAATGAACTCTGAAGCATTATTCTATAATAGATGCCTAGAGATAATAAAGATGAGAACAAAAATAAAACTGCACTAAAAGTGCCTTTGAACTCAGTGCTGTAGGTTTTCACCCTGTGACTTGATTACACACCTAAATCACATTTAATTAAGCCAATTATAGAATGAGCATGGACATTTTTTTTTATCACACTGTGATCATTTGAATGTTGTTTTGAAAAGTACAGCCTTAAATGGAGTTCACTGAAAGGCTGAAATGACTCATTCATTAGTTAATGAAGCTTACCTTGTGCATCGAGTTCAATGGGCACTGGGAAAGCAGTGGGGTGAAACCCATTAGAACTGCCTCTTGTGCTCCAAACCTCAAGTTCTGACTCAAATAGGAGTAATCTGAGATTGCAGAGAGTGTGTGGTGCTTTATAATATGGGGGTAACAAACCACACTTTTGAATTACCTGGTCTACTGAAGGCCCAATTATCAAACATTGACCTGTGAAGGATGGGGATTATATTATGAGTGATTGCAGTGAAAGCGTAGTTTCTTAGTTTTGACAGTGTGTGGAAGTTAATTTGGCCTCTGTCTCGTTGGTTTCATTCTTTCTGTGAGAAGTCATGCGTCCACCGCTGGAGCTGGTCCATGCCTGCTAGTGCCACATGCTAGCCCTGAAGACAGAGCCATTGTATGTATGGCAGAAGAGCTATGGCGTGAATAGTACAGAAGTATTGTGGGCACAAGTGCATGTGGATCAATCTGGGAAATTACAAAAGCAGAGAAACTAACAAGTGAACTAGAATAATGAGGTAATTCATCATAGCTTGTCACAGAGTTGCACTAAGGGATGGAAGGAAGGACACAGGAAAAGGAGACGCACTGAAGGGGGGAAACACTGTTTTCTCTTTTTCCTTTTCCTGCTACTATTCATGTACACCATGGGGAATAGATTGACTAGCAGGGGATTGGTGTTAAGTGAGGCAGGGAGATATAAAGTTGGGATTATTTATTTATTTTACATATGATGTCATAGGAAATGGACACAAAACAGTGAACTCAATGGCAAAAACGTCCCGTGGTCTTCAAATAAACAGCACTCTTCGCTAACAGTTTCTAAGCTTACGTTTCACTAATCATGGATTACGAATGCGCTGCCAGAGTTTTTGTTAAGCTTTTCAAACTTATATGACCCAAACCTCAAATATTAATTATGAATGAATATACTGACTAAGTGAGAAAGTAATTTCCACTACAAAGTTCAAACACTATAACTATACAGAGAACCATATCCAGAACACTCTCCAAAATTGATGTCACTGAAGTCTCTACTTCCAGGTCAGGGAGCTTTAAATCCAAATCTCACTAGCCACTGAGAGTAAATCACTGTTAAGCCCGCCCACATGTGAGATCTGTGCCAGAATGGCGAGCATAAAGGAAAAGTTTGAAAGTATAAACGAAAACAAGGGAATTTATAAACCATGATTAGTGAAAACAAATATGCAGATAGGAAAATAATCCACTTTGGCGTGGTAAAGGGTGGCTGTGGCTCAGTCGGTAGAGCGGGTTGTCCACTAATCCACTAATCGTAGGGTTGGTGGTTCGAATCCCGGCCCGGGTGATCCCATGCCGAAGTGTCCTTGGGCAAGACACTGAACCCTAAGTTGCCCCCGATGGCAAGCTAGCACCTTGCATGCAGCTCTGCTACCATTGGTGTGTGAGTGTGTGCTCTCATTTGTAAGTCGCTTTGGATAAAAGCGTCTGCTAAATGAATAAATGTAATATATATAAAGGATCACACCACCCTGTCGTGGATTATTTTCCTATAACAGCATGTTCCGTCATGTTTTCCTTTACTTGGGAAAGAGGTTTTCTTCTAAAAGAATTGATTACCTAAGAGCTGCATGTAATCTTACATAACCAATCGATAATATATAGGTGTCCAGACAAATTCAGACAATAAATAAGAGGTAGTTCACCCTCACGGCTGAATCACAAGAAAAACACACACTAGCTCAGCCTACGTTCCTCCTACATTTCTCATATCCTCTGACCTTATGAAGAGCTGGTTCAAATCTCCAGAGCCCTTTGCAAGTCTTCATTATTAGTGTAGAAACACTTCCTGTCTCAGACAAAGCACTGGTCAGACAAAGCCTGGAGATTAACTCCAGACAAACAAATCATCCATCTTCATAGAATGTTTCAGTATCTCTCCACGGACTGCTGCTTTATAAGTTGTGTTAAATGTTTCTTCATATAATAAGCACACTAGAAATACATATAATCATCTTCATTTCCTCAAACGCTTTTGTAAATCAAGCATGCTATGAAGTAATCATGCTATGCTCGGTTTGTCTAGAGTCCCTTGATCCACATCACTGTGATGTATCTGTAACTTTCAGAGGTGAGCAGTGGCACATGACATCTGTCTATATGTCAATGAAACCAAACCTCCTGCTGCTGTAATGTCTCAGGCCCAGTGGCAATCTGCAGGTCATGAAGTCTTGCTGAAGAATGAGTTGCTATTAAAGCTATTGCCAACCGCCTGAAGCTTAATTGCACATTATTGTATTCTATTGTACAACATAACTCAGACTATACTCATTAAACTCAACCATTCATGTGGTGTGGTGGTTCAGACGTTCTTTACTTTCATAACGGTTTACCTTGTAATTTAGTTTCACTGTAGTTACTCAGTCATATGCATTAAGAGGAATAAGTGAGTAATAATTCTTTAAAGTAGTTAAATAGAATTACATTGATCGTCTGTTTGGTTGGTATGTAATGGATTTTTTT
Organism: Noturus placidus; assembly: GCA_022414735.1. NCBI lineage: Eukaryota > Metazoa > Chordata > Actinopteri > Siluriformes > Ictaluridae > Noturus > Noturus placidus. The sequence continues at coordinate 210,520 of JAFFST010053690.1, read as the reverse complement.
TATGAAAGATTCTATAACAATGCATAAAATGTCAGAATCAAAGGAATATTTTGCCCAAATGTCTTCGCATTCACTATAAATGCTCACTGTACTGGATACAATAAACTATGCTATGCACTATGCAATAGAAGTGTAAAGATAGAAACATAGAAACATGAAAATGTTCTACACTGCTGTAGTGTCGTGGACACAAATATTTTTTTAAACTTTATAATTATTTTTAAACGTATACTATGTAAAATTATATATATCTAAATAAATTAGGCTGCACTGAGGCACAGAGGGTTGTGATAGATCCTGTATTCCCGGTTCCATCCTGAGCTCGGGTTATTATCTGTGTGGAGTTTCATTTCCTCCCCATGTTCATGTGGGTTTCCTTTGGGTGTGTGCCAACTCCCAAAAAAAATGCTGGTAGGTAGACTGGTAATATTAAAATTCCTATAGGTGTGAATGAGAGTGTGAATGTGTGTACTGTATGGTGCTCTGCAATAGACTGCTGTCACATAGCTATATTTCTGCCTTGCACAGTGTTCCCAGGATAGGGCCCTTGATCAGAATAAATAAAATGAAAAAATTAAATATGTGATAAATCATATATATATATATATATATATATATATATATATATATATATATATATATATATATATATATACACGATGTTTAGGTCATAGTGAACATTTACTTATCTGAGGAAAAATGCTGAGAAACCCATTAAGCAACGGATTCCAATTATTTACTCTAGTCTCTGTGTCAGAGCACTTAATAAACAACAATTGCAAGATCAGTCTGCTGTGTTAAATCTGCCACATTGTAATGTTCAGTCTTGTCAGTTATTTGACTGCCATGGCTACCCAACATGACAAACATGACAGCACCACTGTCATTATCCTGAAAGCACTGGAGCCTCCTGAACCCAAAAAGGCAATAATGCTCCTTTGACTCAGAGTACTCCCTTTCCTTCAGCTCATTCCACAGCAGAACTGTTGGTGTCCTTGAGCCTCATTGACCTTGAGCCTTCTGCATGGCTTCCTTCTTTTAAAGCTCACTTCTGGCTGGTCTTGGCACACATAGATATCTGTCACTGTTCACTTCACTGATAGCTAGAGTGAAGGAGAGAGACATGCATGACTGATGGAATCAGACGGTGGGCCATGAGGAGAGACAGGTGCCTTATGTTCATCATTACATTGATATGGGCCAAGCTTTTGACATCATCTAACCTCACACTATTAAATCAATATATTGTAGAATTTTTACAAATGAATTTTTATTAGAATTTATAATGAACTATGTTCTAAAAACATCAACAACAAAAAAATAAATACCTTGGTCTTATGTATATAATGTCTACATATACATTAAGTATATGTAATTCTAAGAAACCTAACTCTGTTGGTTAAATAAATGTTACCAATAAGTGTGAACCTCACGAGTTTTTTTTTTTTTTTTTCTCAAATATGTTCATGCATATGTTTTGTTTGTATTAATAAATAAATAAATTGAAGTTTTGCAATAACATCATTGCTTGGAAGTGTGTTCGAAATTATAATAGACTTAGTCTAAAAGAATAAATGACTAATTAATTTGTTCATTAATTTATGCACTCATTCATTACTTTTTCCAATTTATTTGCCTACTTTTTCCAGTAAGACACTAATAGCGTATACACACTAGAGATAGAATGAAAGAAAGAAAGAAAGAAAGAAAGAAAGAAAGAAAGAAAGAAAGAAAGAAAGAAAGAAAGAAAGAAAGAAAGAAAGAAGAATCCACCCAGTTTAGGCCACACTCACTTTGGGTTTAACTCCAAATATGGATACAAATACAAATACTAGGAGCACTAAACAGATAGAGATACCAAATACACACAGTTTTCAGTGCTAAAATTGCAAATACAGACTCCCAAACCTACAATATTTTACTTTCAAGGACTACAGTGATACTCTTAGGCTCATATAGGAGAAATAACTTTAAGATAGATGACTTTAAAGCTTCTTTGCTAGTCTACAGGAATGGGGCCCTGGTGCCACCAGCTCTGTGAGTGATTTTTAATCAGGGAGTATGACAAATGCTAAACTCGACCCTCTTCTCCTCAGTCACTGATGGCTTGCAGGCTGCCTCATTTCCCCCGGAGAGCCTCTGTAAAGGAGAGAAGCAGAGCCATTACAGCAAGCTCTGCAGCAGTCTTATCAACTCCCCTCAACTTCTTCTGCTTCTCTAACTCACCCACAGAGGGGCTACGTTATACAAAGCCTCCAGTCCAGAGAGAGAGTATATTAAAAAAAAAAAAAAAAAGCCCATCTACTAGCTCTCTGAGCTGTCATTCGTCTTTATCCTGGAAAGATCAACAGAGTGCTAATATGTAGGAATGCCACTTTTTCAGCTTTTCTTGTTATGAACATTAATCGGTTATGCTACATTCATGGTGCCTTGTGAGTGGTAATTCTCAAGTTGTAATAAAGTTAATTCCCACCTCAGGATCTTTTGATGTGCGAAATGAAAAAACAAACAAACGTGGATGCCTCCACAAAAGTGTCTTTTGTTTGCTCTGTTCATTTAAAAGTAGACTTTACACCATGAACAATGTGCATGACCATATACAGTAGATTTAGCGTCACTCGATAAACAGAGATGGAATCGGTGGTTGAAAAACATATAAAACACCAAGTTGACGACTTGTGTGGCTTTTCTGTGGCTTTTACCTGTTGTAGTCAGGGAATTACAAGTTCACATTGAATGCAGCATTAGTTAGTAAATGTTGCAGGAATATGTGTTTCCCCGCTAATAGCTCCATATCTGACGTGTTTATGAAATTAGAGAAGGTGAGATATGGAAAAGAAATGGTTGAAATCTTCTTCTATAATCCGCCTTGTTGTTAGAATGGTGTTTGCTTTTTAAAT
>JAFFST010053690.1:196850-207600 GCA_022414735.1 Noturus placidus | reverse complement strand
CAGTGAAGGTCATGACTGTTCTTTTCCTCTCATAGCTTTCATTTTAGAAAATGAAATCTCTCTGTTCTTATTTCTGCATACTTTACTACATATGAAATAAAGGTCTGATCCAAGCCATTCATGCAAATTCCCAATTGCTTGTCCTAATACTCTGTGACAGCAAACTGAATAGTGGAGACACAGATGGCCCTAATCATTACTTGCCAAAATTGTGATGTGTTATTGTTAATGGACCATTACACATTGTTGAGCAAAAAAAAAAAAAAATCAAATGCCATTCTCCATTAGAGCTTAATGGCCACCTTTTCATCTTGGCAATAGCAGGCATCTAAATACCGCAGGCTGTTCACTCCAAGGGTGTCAGGAGCAGCGGCGACTCTATGAACTGCACAAAGCTAATGTCTTATGCATTTTTAAAGCCAGGCAAATGCAAGGGAAATAGATTATTTTTATGTATGCTGCCCAATCGCACTCAGTCAAGGCTAATGTTAAAAGCAGAACATGAATGCAAATTATTTAACAGAAGGAGCAGCATGTATATGTGGGTATACTGCGAATTGCAACACTGCACAGGCAATAACTCAAACTCTATACAATCATGTCTCAGAGCCAAACTATGTGTTAATTTGCTAAGTTTCTCTAACTGTGAAGTCAGTTAAATCTAGCCAGGGATATCACAAGCTCCAGGGCAGCACTGGGACACTACTTGCCATATCTCTCCATAGGCTCGCTCTTTCTCACTTCACACCAAACATCATTATCTTATGCAGCCTACTGACATGACACAATTACAAGGAGAATAAGGTGTCCAATATTTCCCATTGCCCTTTGCTCCTAATTTCTCCTTTTGCATGGCTCTCTCCCTCTGCAAGTTTATATATACCAACTTGCCTCATGGGCACATTTAAACTTCTACTTCGAACGGTGAATTGAAAAGGCCTCTAGGTCAGAGGGGCTAGAACAGAAAGTAATTTATTTAATATTGGTTTGATATAGTGCAGGCATAACTTTTCAAATGTTCCACTTTATTATTCATATACGTATATATACTACACTATTATTTATTCAGAAATATCATGAAGAATAAATAGAACACGAGTAGGTGTGGTGAGCTTTATGATTTAACCGCAGCTATAAGGAACTTCTGCTACTTTTACACAATATTCTTTTCAGTACCGTGTTAATGTGAACAAATTGACCTTGTCTGTGTGCAAGGGTGACTAACAAATGCAAATATAGATGCTTAATATAAGACAGAACACATAAAAGTTGAACTTTATAACCATATTCTCTTATATTGTGCAGTTGAGTGCAAAGGTTTGTAACCCCACAGATTTTGAATGGAGAAAAAATGAAATCATTCCTCTATTTTACAGTTTATCTACAATAATACTAATACTAATACTAATAATTCAACAGATTTCCCCCATTTTTTATCCCTAATTTGGTCACCTGAGAATTACCACCCACTAGGTAACGCTCCCCCATCTTACAAAAGCTACCAACTGGAGAGGGTGAAAGTTAACTCGTGCTTCCTCCGAGACACTGGAAGCCAACCACATCTTTATGAAATGCTGCTCACGCTTGATCACGTGGCAGTGTACAGTATGACCTTTGGAGGAAAGCTCTATCTGTCCTCTTCTGCATGCGTGAGCTCACAGATGCCAACGATTGGTTAGTGCTGCTGTGATTGGCAGGGCGGATAAACTCTTACATCCCTCCCACCCAGAGCGCATAGCCAGTTTTTGCTGCATTTTGCATAGAAGCTCCACATTTTAACACTGGACTGTACTGCTACAATTCAACACTCAAAAATATCACCAAAAGAGTCTTCTACCCCACCTCACCAATAAAAACTCTTTCAACAATTATCTGTCCAAAACATAGACCTAAAACAAATTGTAAAATCTAACACTACACAATTTTTTAATGATAAAGATAATTAGAAAGTTGGTAAAAACCTCTAGGTTTTTGATGTGTCGATCTAGACAACAGAAATGTTTACTTCCTGCATACTTTCTTATTAATTGCTGTCCTAGAATAAGAAGAAAGTATGTCTTCATTAATGGTTGGAAGGTCGGAGTTCAAACCTCAGCACTGCCAAGCTGACTCTATTGGCCTCTTGAGAAAGGCCCTTAACCCTCTCTGCTCTAGGAGTGCTGTATCATGGCTGACCCTGCGCGCTGACGCCAACTTCAAGACATGCTGGGGTCCATCCATCCATCCATCTTCAACCGCTTACTCCTTTTCAGGGTCACGGGGAACCTGGAGCCTAGTATGAATGTGTGTATGTGAGTGTATATGTGGTTGTGCCCTGCGATGGACTGGCACCCTGTCCAGGGTGTACCCTGCCTTGTGCCCGATGCTCTTTAGACACACCAATCAGCCTAACATGCATGTCTTTGGACTGGGGGAGGAAACCGGAGTACCCCGAGGAAACCCCCGACACACGGTATGCAAAGAAAATAGTTTCAATGCGCTGTAATGTATATGTGATTAATAAAGACTCTATCATTACATATACACCTTTCTAGTGTTTATATCATAACTAAGGGGGTATGGGGGTATGGAGGCTTAGTGGTGAGCATGTTCATCTCGCACCTCTGGGATTGGTGATTTGAATCACGCCTCTACCCTGTGTATGTGAAGTTTGCATGTTCTCCCCGTGAAGGTGTCCTCCTTCACTCCAAAGATATGCGTTGTAAGCTGATTGGCATTTCCAAATTGTGTATAGTGTGTGAATGTGTGTTCGATTGTCCCCTGAGATTGGTTGGCACCTCGTCCAGGGTGTGCCTCAAGTTCACTGAGAGAGGCTCCAGGCTCCCAGTGACCCTGTGTAAGATAAGTGGTATGGAAAATGGATGGATGGGTATTCATTCCATTCATCGTCAACCGCTTACTCCTTTTCAGGGTCACGGAGGAACCTGGAGCGTATCCCAGGGAGCATCGGGCACAAGGCGGGGTACACCCTAGACAGGGTGCCAGTCGATCGCAGGGCACAACCACATACACACTCACATTCATACACTACGGACACTTTAGACACTCCAATCAGCCTAACATGCATGTCTTTGAACTGGGGGAGGAAACCGGAGTACCCGGAGGATGGGCATCATAGCGAAAACAGATGCGTGGCAGCTTTTTCCCCATTAAGATGGTTACCTTAAAACCCTGTGCATATGCACACTGCACGTTCTACTCGGTGATCTGCGAAAGGACTGTACCTGCCCAACCCCTCTATTACAATCAGAAAGGAAGATGTAGTCTTTAGAATTTATCTCATTCTGAATTTTATATCGTAATTTTATAGTAATATCTTACTATATAGAATATAGTGTATATAGAATATACACTATTTGATCATTTTTGTAACAAAGACAGAACATTTTTGGAATCCAACATATTAAATGTGATTTTGATATAAATTAAATAGCTTTGTCTTCATTTCAGTCTTTACACAGTCTAAAGAGTTTGTGTGTGACTAGTTTACATTCTATAATATGAAAATATACAGAACATAAAGTAAGCCATTTTAAATAAACAACCACTACTGTAAATATTCATGGCATGCTGTGTGCCCCATGCAGTCATTTTCAGTATGTAAATAAATTCTAAAATCATATTCTGTTTTCCATTACGGGCAAAGCATTAAGCACTTGTTAAAAGTCATGTGTGAAAATGAATGCAGTTTAATGACGGGTGGAAGGTTGAGTAGAAGGAGTGAGCTGTGTGTGGTCATTCTTTCATGCTGAGGACAGAGTCTGTTCCCAGTCTAACGCTAATGTGTGGTGCGCTCAGTACTGCTGTTAATCTTCTACCCCTCTGATCTTGGCTGGCACCCCTGCCTGTGTCTTCATTTCCACCAGATTATGCTGTACCTTCTCTGCAGTATCCAGTGTTCACTTCTAAACTACAGTAATCATCATGTGGCCAAATGGGGAATTCAGGGAACTAATACAAAGATTTCTGCGTACCCATCACTCAGAGGTGTGTGTGTGTGTGTGTGTGTGTAGATGCACTTCTATCAGATCTGTACAACCTTTAGCGTCTTACCGTGCTGTATATTCTTGCTGAATCAGTCTTTCAAAGGAAAATAAAGCAGGTAACTTGCTGAACCTGAGATTGTAATCATTGCTTGAGAAAAAGAAATGAGTGAAGAAAAAAAAATCAATTCCAAATCTTTGTGTCTTCAAATGTGGATGGTGTTTGAATATAATTGAAGCCAGTGTTTCTTGTCAGCTTCACCAAGACGAAGACTGTGACATATCAGCTAGCTGAAGTTAGTGGTAGAATTCTGCAGTGAACATCCCACTTTATATAATGGGAGTCTAACCCGACTGCATAGAAAGCAACAGCCAGCACAGTGACCTTCACATCTCCTTCCACGCTACAGGCAGAGGGATGTGTTTGGCTAAGCTAATTGCTCATGGAAGATAAAGTCACCTAGTCAAAGCCCACATGCTCTGAGCATGCTCAACGCCTTGGCTGCTCTGAGAATGGTGTGATCATCTCCTTTCACTTAATAACAGCACACAGTGATGTCTGTATACAAATGGTATATAATAAAAAAAAAGTGATCATGCAACAATCTGTCTCATTATAAGGAACAATCTGCCTCATCATATTTATAATTTATGGCACTTAATTAAGCTGTATAACATACACTCATGCAGCACATACACAAACCAGGGTGTTAAGGGTGATTTTTAAAAAAATGTAGTTTGCAATAAGCAATAAAATTCCCATAAGCGCCATTCATGTTTATCATTCAATGCTGTAAAAAAATTTATATATATATGACAGCAGGAAGCATTCATCAGACAACTAATTACACAGAAGGATTGTCTACACACTGCAATCTTCTCTACTTGCTCCCAAAAGAAAGCGACTGACCAATTTCGCTGTTGCGAATGTAGAGGAGTTAATTAGCCTCCTCTCACTAAATAGACATAGCATATTAAATAACGCATAAGACCAATCAACTTCTCCAGCATTTGTGCGGACTGAAAAACCTTTCTGATGTGACAAATCACCCTGATGATGAGTTTAAGGAGGTCAATTGGGAGGCAGTAGACTGCCTTACTTTCCGAGCATCAAATCATCCATATCTCCAAGGATCGTAGATGAAAAGCTCACTTTAATAAAGCAGTAACACATTCAAAGCTGCTATAGAAAAATAAAATGGCAATGATTGCATGCAATGCACTGGTTATGGATATTCAATGATAGGCTTTTCAGAGTAGCTCAAAATACTCTTATGCACTACTGCAGTGGTTTCAAACTGCCATCTTGAAAACCAAGAAGATGACGGACTTGTAGAGAGGACACACAACAAATGGATCAAATTCATATGTTTTATAAAATAGACATATTTTTTGCAATTAAAGCATTAAATGAAGAAATGCTTTGCCTTGCTCAGGCTGAAAGTTTTCACTGTCAACTATCGATATATATATATATATATATATATATATATATATATATATATATATATATATATATATATATAAGATTTTGACCCCTTTCATGTAATATCATGAGCAGTCAGCACTGATTGAAATATTTACTCGGAAGCTAACCAGGAAACCCTGTGTTACTACATGCATGCATTCATTCATCTTCAGTAATCTTGGGAACACTGGGTAATAATGTAGGAATACACCCTGGGTGCTTCACCAGTCCTTTGCACATTTGTACACATTTGTGGAAACCTTGAGGAAACCCACGCAGACATGGTGAGTACATGCAGAGAAACTCCACACAGACAACCCAATGTCAGGCTTGAGCACTAAAGTCTAGTTCACACTACACAACTTTGAATGTCGGCAGATCGCTGTGCTGTTCACACTAAACGACTTGTTGCCTTGTAATAGTGAGTCTAGAAGCCGTTGTGGTGTTCACACTACATGATCGCTCGGTGACAGGGGGTCACATACAACATGATCTGACATTGACTCTGTCACACAACAACTCTATCTGGTGTCCAATCCACGTTTTGTCACGAAAACACACGTGAGAAGTGACATGGATGTATGACGTGAAAACAAAACCAAGCGTGAACCAGGAGTTGTTTATTTGAAGCGAGACGTAGGACAGAATCAAGTGGTGCTAGCTGTATGGGCGATGATTCGTGCTGAAGAAACCCCAAAAAGGAAAAGACAAATAAAGTGGGTGAAAGCACAGATTAGAATATGCAGGCAGCAGGGATTGTGTGTGCTACAGAGAGAGTTGGAGGTGAGTAAAAAATGTTTCTATAGCTTCTCCACTTTATGCTTCTGCCATAGGTGTCGTGGGTTTCCGTTCCTCGTGGTGGCCTCAAGCCATGCATTGCTTTCTCAATGGCTGTAGCTCGTCGCCGCAATTACGGTCAGTGTCGACACTTTTCACACCACAGGATGTGGAGTTGCTCGACAGCTCTAGTTATTTAGCATGCCAAATATCTGTCTGGCATTGGCGATGCCTCTTTGATGCGTCGTTGAGTAGTTCACAGATAACGATCGCCTTCCCATTGGCGAGTGCCGATTGCTTACCGATTTGCCTCCAATCAAAGGGTTTCTTTTCGGTGAGCTCGGCGACTTGAAAATCAGGCTTAAAATCGTGTAGTGTGAACTAGGCTTAAGGTGGCAACTGTACAGTGTGTTTCTGAAAAAAGCAATAAAGTCTTACTGACCTGAAGAAGTAACGAAACTTTCCTGGGAGAATAATATATGCACATTTTCCACAAAAGTAAATGTGAGTGGAGTCCTAGCACCCGCAGGGCTTCCTGAGTTCCATAAATTGAATGTAGCACAAAGTAGTGCACAGCCAGTGACAGGCTTTCCCATAACTTGCTTGTGAAGCACTGAAGTATGTTGTGGAACTGGAGAAAAGTTTGTGCTGAAAAAGCATATTTTAGCAGTGCCTGTCTTTCCAATGCAATCTCTACCATCACCCATTGATGCACTAGAATATCTGACACCATTTTTGGTGGGAAAGTTTAATTGTGTCTGTCATGGACTAGTGGAAAATGCCATCAAATTAAAATTTTGAGTTTTAATGTATAACAACTGCAGCTCAGTCTGGGTTTTACAGATTATAAATGAGTCATTAGTAGTTATATTGGAAACAGAAGTGGTGTAGTCGAACTAGTGCTTCTACAAACTGTAGAAGTCTTTTGCTATGTAAAAATAGACCATAGTTTCTAATCTAATCGTGCAGGCTTTTTCGTGAAAACCCAAATCTGAGCATCAGGAATGTAATCTTACCAAAGTGCCCAACAAATCCTACAATCCTCTTTACACGTTCATGACCAAAGCCTGTTACTGCATATCAAGTGGCTGATCTTGTGCCGGGTGACAGGGTAATAAGAGAGTTATGATGCAGCAGATGTGAAACATAGTCTAGAGAGATGGACGTTTAGTGGTGCATTGAACCATAAAAATGAATGCTGATTCTATAGACAGACAAAGCTTCATTTTATTTTACTGCACTTTTCCAGTGTTCTGATTGGCAACTAAATGTGGATGCACTGTACTGAAGAAAACAATCCTATATCAGGAAAGTGATCATTTAATCCATATATCACTAGCTTGGTTAGGGTCTGATTCACCAATTCCTCATTCCCCAGCTGACATTACAAGGCGCTATCTGCAGCTAGAAAGAAAGCTCTAATGAGTTATCATAAAACAGTTACAGAGCTTCAATGAGATCAAGATTCCCTATCGGCCCAACGTACTGTTTAGTCAGGGGGCCAACGGGAGCTCTAATCCTGTCAGATTGATCTTTCTTCAGGTCTTAAGTTATTCCATCTCTTTAAGACTAAGTGACAAACAGGATATTATCATAATGACACAATGAAATCAACCCAACCCTGTGATGGTGGGATCAAAGTGAGAATTTTCATATTTCAGAAAGCTGTCACATTAGCTTCAAGATACATGACATTTAAGAAAAAAAATATCTTGAATATAAAGTATACAATAATCTAAAAATAAGGTTATAAAAGCTATTTCTAGAGAGAAGCACACTCATCTGTTAATAAGAAAATGTAAAGCTTTAAATGTGTAAAAGCATCGATAAACTTGTTGAGTAAATTTATATTTGATTCATTAGAATCTTATAATAAGAAAAATTAGATAGATTTGGCCCTGCGATGGACTGACACCCTGTCAAAGGTATACCTCGCCTTGTGTGCCCGATGCTCCCTGGGATAGGCTCCAGGATCCCCATGACCCTGAAGGAAGGATAAGATGGATGGATGGATAGATAGATTTGCCCATATTCAATTTATTTTCATTTGCTAAGATTTTTCTGAACAATTATTTTTGCACTGAATTGTCAAAATGATATTTCTGGTGTTTGCATGGCTGTTGTTTATTTCTGTCTACTTGTACTTTTTGAACTGAGCTATATGTGTTATAATTTCCTTGCTGATTAGAAGCCAATTTATGTTAAGCTGTTCATTCCTAGTGACAGATCCAATGAATACTGTATGTGCAGTAAGCTACACAATTTAGTAAATGTCATGCTTCCTATCTACGTACGTCAAAACACACCTCAGGATATTTTGACAGGTAGATATAATTGACTATTATTGTTATCCTTCCATCCTGGCACCATAAACTCCTACAGCAGGTCCACATATATACTATATTCTTCACTCCGGTAACTAAATACCATGATTGCACTGTACATTGTAGTTGCTGAATAATATGCTCTAACATAAAAAAGACTAATATATATATATATATATATATATATATATATATATATATCCATATACACACATACACAGCCAAAAACACCAAATAGCTGGAGTTATTCATATATACAGTAACAGGTTCACCTAAACTGAAACTGAAACTAAAAACATGACCTGTTTTTTTGTTTGTTTGTTTGTTTGTTGTTATTACAGTCCAGTTTCAGTAAGTCTGTACCCGATGTAGTCTCAGATTCCTGTTTTTTTGGCTGACAAATGGGGAACCTGATATGGTCTTTTTATGTTGTAGCACAAGTGCCTCAAGGTTTGACATGTTGAGCATTTTGAAATGCTCTTATGCTCACCTGGCTTGTAAAGAGTTACCATAACATATAAATTACCATACCATAGCCTTCCTGTGAGCTCTAAACAGTCTGGCCATTCTGCTCTAATCTCTCTTACCAACAAGGCAGTTCTGCTTGAGGAATTGCAGCTCACTGGATGTTTTTTTTTTTTTTTTTTTTCACCATTCAGTGTAAACCCTATAGACTGTTGTAAGTGCAAATCCTAGAGGGTCAGCAATTTCTGAAATATTAAAATGGCTGGTGCCAAAAACCAGAGGTGGTTGTTGACTGTAGAGACAGTCAAAGACTGTAACATGGTTGTCGGTATCATCTAAGACCATTGAGATCCCTATTATGATGTTTGGAGTGAACATTACCTGCAGCTCCTGGCCTTTATCTACATAACTATATTGCATACAGTGCTGCTGCCACATGATTGTATAATTGCATGAATGTGCAGGTATTTTTTCCCAATAAAGTGGACGGTGAGTGAATATTAACTGTTCTGCCTATTTAGGCTGCTTACACACTAAGACATTTACATTTATTCATTTAGCAGACGCTTTTATCCAAAGCGACTTACAAATGCACACTCACACACCAATGGTAGCAGAGCTTCCATGCAAGGTGCTAGCTTGCCATCGGGGGCAACTTAGGGTTCAGTGTCTTGCCCAAGGACAACCCGCTCTACCGACTGAGCCACAGCCGCCCCATTTATCAACCGTAAAAGTCTTGGCCTGGGCTCCTGTTTGTGCTGAAAAGCAGCAGCTCACTAACAAGATTAATTCTACTAGCACTATCCTCCATCTTGTTTTTTTTTCTCACTTACAGTACCCTCAGAGCTGCAACCTGATTGGTCAGGTAATGAAAAAGATCTTGATATTCCTTTTCGAAGCATTCAGCTGTGAGAGAGAGAGAGAAAAAAATGCAGACACCAGCATCTTTTAAAAACAGCTACGTTCTATCTGCCATACGGTCACTTCCCACACAATTTAAAACAAATGCTGGAGATTGAGGGGGAAATGTCTAGTGTGAACTCTGTCTTATTCATCTCACAGGCATTTTAATGATAATTGACTGTGTATTAAAACATTCTATTAAATGAACCAACATGCTATATTCAGTGCTAATTTGCTTTGTTGTATAACAATAATAGTGTGTTTTGCAGTTTTCAATTAAATTACATAGTATAAATTTGATGCGAGAATAGCATGAACGACATGAATGTGAGGATCCATTTTCTGGATTTATTAAAAAAAAAGACACAATCTGTGTAAGCAAAAATACTATCTCATTTGACCCTATTTCTTTGATTGACAGGATTAATGTTTTGCTGTGTGCTTAATACAGAAATATATTAACTTCAGTAGATTGGTGTGGGAGGGAGCAAACAAAAAAGTACCATCCGCCCCTCATGGCTATGAACACAGCCTCAGAGACTGAGAAGATTATTAATTAACACCCACACTACAGATATACCAAATAAAACGAAAAAATCCACTTCAGCTTTTCTTTGAGTGTGCCTCCCACACACAAACACAGACGCTCGCACACATGGTTTTCTTACTACTGTATCCTTCTGAGGACGTTCCATTCAGGGCTGACTAGCTAATACTGAAATTGCGATACTGTTCTGTGATATTGCACAAATTGTGATCATATTTTTTCTAAAAAATTTATCATTTTAAACTGAATGGAGCTGATCTGATGGTAGCATTTGTTCGGAATC
>JAFFST010053690.1:178176-191875 GCA_022414735.1 Noturus placidus | reverse complement strand
TTTACCTGTAGTGATACCACAGTTGGTTTATCACATTTATTTAATTTTTTTATTTAAAACTGGAAGTTTTTTGTATATTGAAATATTTAAATCAAAGAAACTCACAGTAACCACTCTTTGCAACCATCATTTAAAAAAAAAAACACATCTCATAACGCACAAGACAACAATCCTTGAGGTTTATGGGCTACAACAGCAGAACACAACATCAGGTTCCTCTCCTGTCAGCCAAGAACAGAAATCAAACTCTACATTGGGTACAGACTCGTAGAAACTGGACAGCTGAAGATTGGAAAAAGACCAGGAAAAGTTTTTCTAGTTTTCAACATCTGTATTTCTATACAAGTCTCTACTTCGTTCAGTACTGATGCACAGTATCTCTTATGCAAAATAGTATCATTCCGTTATATAAGATAGTAAAATACAGTCTTTATCACCCAACTTCCTTTCATCTGCCAACCGTCCTACTTTTATATAAATTGGCAAATTATATGAAGTCCATTTTCCCTTAACACTTCATATTGGCAGCACTTACAATTTCCAACAACTGTTCAGCCTGACTTTGGCAATAAAGAACGATACTGTCCCTTAATGCAGTTATTGTGCCTAAACGAACACTAACAATAGTAATTTGTTCATCTCTCACTCCTCACTGGCCTGAATGGAGCTAATTAGGTCACTTTCTCCATTAGAAACCTTGTTTGGAGATTGAAGAGCCCAGCCCATCTGGCTAATGAGTTGATAAGGTCTCAACTCCTATTAAAATATCCACCACTGAGGAGAATAAAATATATTGAATTCTATTATTGTCTCATTTAATCCAATTTACTTCAAATACCCAGATCAGGCTCTTATGAGGGAGATTTATTATTTTTTTTATAAAGAAGAACTAATGCTTGCATTATTAACTACACCCCTCCTGCTATATTCACACATACAGTTAACTGTAAAATGTTTCTTTTCACTTATGATAAAAAAAAATAATAATAATGATAAAAATAGGGGGAATAATTTTGATGTGTTAGGTTTCACAAATTTTCAGTCATTATCACAAGTAACACAATTATGCATTAGTATGCACGACATGTATTAGTGTAAATAGTGCATTCTAAATTATTCAGAATAAATAACTCTACCAGATGTGCACGTACACTACGACTTCAAATCACATCTGCAAACTGAGAGGGTAATGATAAAACTTTGACTAGTGCTTTTAGTTCTTCTTAGTGCTGTTTTAAAGTTATATATTTTAGCATGTTCAGCATGTTTTTATGTTTTATGGTAAATGGTAAATGGTCTGCACTTATATAGCGCTTTTAGCCAAAGCACCTTACACTGTGTCTCATTCACCCATTCACACACACTCACACACCTATATGTGTGCCATGCAAGGCACTAGCTTGCCATCGGGAGCAACTTGGGGTTCAGTGTCTTGCCCAAGGACACGTCGGCATGTGGAGTCACGTGGGCCGGGAATCGAACCTCCATCCCTACGAATACTGGACCATACCACCTGAGACACAGCTGCCCCACTTTTCTTGAATTACTCTTTAATTGTAATTAAATTATTAATGACTGATATTTTCCTCTTATTATTTCCTCTTTTCCTTTTAGTATGAAACCGCAGGTCTTTCACTCATTTAAGTATGAACTTCCAGTTCATTTTATTTATTTTACTTTCTTCATTCCCAGACATGAAGCTTTGCTGTTCTTTCACTAATATTCATAAACACACAAAGCTTCTTTACATTCATGGATATATCAGAGACTGAAGTTCCCACTCAAAGTAAGACTAGCATCCTGACATGCAGTCCCTAATAACTTGTCCTTCTGAATTTGTTCACCTTTCAGTTTCAGCTGATAGAAATCTAGTGCTCCACCTCCTCTGAGTTGAAGCTGTCTGAACTAAATTGCCAGAGACCTTATCATTCTCTGTACGTGTGCCAGCACTGCGCTAAGATGATTTTAGGTGAATGTGAAAGGCTTAATACAGACAAGTCTACAGGCCTCCGGGTCGCTCATCAATGCAGGTTGGAGGTTTACCAGAGCCATCTGTGATTGGCGAACAGGTCATATTCACATCGAGGGTCAAGAGCTTCACAGCTTTGAGGGTTTTTTTTTTTTTTTTTTTTTTTTTGCTAAACTAACCTCACTGTTTGCTTTATTTATTAATTTATTTAATTAATTTTACATGTTGGGATGCTCCTTATAGCTTTGTATGAAAGCATATCAATAATATTCAGACAGCAATGACTAGAAGGCTGGCTAAAGGCCCCTCACCTAAACCTTAACCACGATGTAGATTTAAAATGACTCTGATCTGAGCAGTATGTTCTCGATATCTAGAAACACAAATGTATGAAAGCGTGCCTGCAGTAAAGGTGTGAGCTCAACCAAAAGAATCCAAGCGTGGTCATAACTTTGTCAGATGACAAATTAAAACAAAAACAAAACAAGTCACTTCCTGCGGCATTCATTCAGGCATGTTTGTGTGCTACAATGCCATTATGTAGTAACTCATATTGTGAACATGTGCATATTGAATAATATTACAGTCTATTTGGTAAGCAAACGAAATGAATAGGTTGAAGGTGGCTTTAACATGGTTTACAGATGGAAAAAAGGTTTTAAAAAAATATATATTTTTTAAATACAGTGGGTAAATATATAATTGTGTTTATCAACCATTAAATTGGATGACAAAACTGTGATATTGTGTCCTAAGATCTTCTGAACCAGAACATTTGAAAAGAGAAAGAAACGTAATTTCGTGATTGAAGAGATGGCTGCACTGTTACAAATAAATGTGCCAGAGAAGGATTTTGAGAGCAATGCCATAGGATAATTTTTTTTTTTTATTCCTTAAAGATTATTTCAGTTCATCTGTCTTTACCCATATTTTACTGATCCCATTCCAATGTTACCCCACAATAAACACCACAGTGATCTTTTTCACATGGTAGAACTATGATGATGCTTTTCTGATACCTTTGTAACAGTGATGTTCTGTATTGTTGCACAGATTATTGTTGCACAGGCTGGCTTGTATTTATTTATTTATTTACTTACTTATTTATTAAATTTGAGCAATCAATAACCTGCACTACTGATTGCCCTGACCATTGGGGACAAGCAAACAAGCAGCGTGGGGGACAAGCTAACATAAATGCCAAGTTCAGCCATGAAACTCTATCCATACACCGATTGGCTCCCTCGACGCCAGTGCAACAGCCTATCGGCCAACTAACTCGCCCGCTATGCCCTCTGTGCACACTATGAGATTTCGCTTCCTACTCTCCTTCTCTCCAGCACTACCATATATATCTGCTTCTTTACGTCTCTATGTTTGTGCATGTCTAGTAGAACAAGTATTCACTATTTTGCTGATCTACTTCTGTATGGCTGTACATAGAGAGAGTATTCATACTCACTCAGGAGCAGCAGAAGCATCGTAGCAGATCTAGTCCGCCAAGACCAAAACGACTTGTTACAACCAATAAAAGCTGATAATCTCATTCCGAGAGTTGTCATGACTGAGCATCAAATACCATTTGGTACAAGCTTATATATATATATATATATATATATATATATATATATATCCATCCATCTTCAACCGCTTACTCCTTTTCAGGGTCATGGGGAGCCTGGAGCCTATCCCAGGTTAGCATCGCAAACAAGGCGGGGTACACCCTGGACAGGGTGCCAGTCCATATATGTATATGTATATATATATATACATATACACACACACACACATCCCTGAACCAGTGTATAAAAATGTAAGACAAATATCTGTCCCTCATCCCCTAACTTTCTATGCAGTGGCCAGTATTTAAACAATACCGTAAGAGACTAAAGCTAGTAAATCAAAAAGCTCTGGCATGCATGGAGGACAGTTGGTTTGGCTTTGTCAGACAAAACTTCCTGTCTCTCACTACAGTATTTATAGGCTGACCAGTGATGATGCGCTATGCACAGCACCAGAGAAATAGAAACAGAAAATACAATGAAACCATATGAGTCCAGGGAGCATTGGGACAGATGGTTATAACACTGTTGATCAGCTTCAGATCAGACAGAATTAAGTCTATTCTTAAAAATAACAAGCACTTCGGATAAATAAAAAAGAACATTGAGAATTTAACCAAATCTTTGTCTTCTTTGTCTTCTTCACTGAGTCCTTCTGTCACTTTCTCTTCTTGACTTCTCTCTTCTATTTTGCCTGTGGGCATTCTATAGTTGTCTTTTAGTGTCTGTTTCTCTCAACCTACACCTCCAATAATGATGTACGATTCATATAGTATGCGCCGCACATAACATAGGCAACCTTTTAGAGAGCAGCACTCACAATGCATCGTGAAGAATGCATCGCTCACATTTAATGAGGGACAACAGCGAGCAGAGCCTGTGCACTTCCTTTCCACTTACACCTACACACAAAACCCCTGAAGCTCTACAATGACAGTATGCATAGCTACACATCCTTCACACATCCGGAGACACCATGAAGATGCTTAACTGTATGTCTGCATGTCTAAATATAATATCCTTTACACTGTCTTGGTGCAGAGAAAGATCATAGCAGACTCGATGTCGGTAGTTCAAAGAACAGCAAATTGAGTCCTCCTCTAACTCTGGCTTCCAATACTGCCATCTGCCCCATCTCGGCATCACACACACACACACACACACACACACACACACACACACACACACACACGCACACATATGTACTCACACGCACACATACACGCACACCTATGTACGCATGCACGCAGATCCTTTTGACAGTCTGAATTATGCCATCATGGTTGATGGAGGCGAACTGACGAAATTGACCAGTAATTGTGATTGCTGATGGTTAAATCACCCTCACTCTAATTTCAGAGGTGGATTTCTCAGCAGAATATTATACTCCATATTGACCAGGTTCCTATCCACCATGTTACACATTCACAAATTACTAAATTGTACCAAATAGCAATTTTTGTGCAATTCTGTAATCTGTAAATTTAACTCAGTAACTCTTTAAATAGACACTAACTCCCTTTTTTTCCTTTTAAAAGCAAAAATAGACATATAGACAAGGAGGACATCTGTCACCGAGGACTTCAAATGCTTTTATTCCTTTATTCTAAAGCTGCTGAGTGGATAAGCTGAAACATAAATGTGGCATGGGTGTGTGTTCTTCTCATTACCACCCCAGATTTTCTTATACCCACTGCACAGAGCTGGTCTATGAGAACTTAAAAGCACACTTTTGCTTTAATACTGATCAAAATCAAACACTGTTTAATGAATCTCAGACGAGTGTAACATAAACATAAAGCAGCAGACTGCCAGTAATATGTGTTGTGTTACTCAGACTTGTGTTACTAATTCCTCCATTTTCCATACAACTTATCCTACACAGGGTCATAGGTGAGCCTGGACCCTATCCCAGGGAATCCGGGGCACAAGGCAGGGGACAACCTGGAACGGATGCCAAACCATCACAAAGCACAATTACCACACTATCAGCTGAGAACGCATATCTTTTTTTCACTGGGGGAGGAAACCCCCACAGGGAGAACGTGCAAACTTCTCATACACAGGGTGGAAGTAGGAATCAAATCACCAGCCCCAGAGGTGCGAGGTGAACATGCTAACCACTAAGCCTCCATACCCAGCCTACAGCAAATGTCTTTGGACTGGGATAGGAAATCTGAGGAAACCCCCAAAGCATGTGGAGAACATGCAAACTCCGCACACACAGAACGGAGGTTGGATTAGAATCCCCAACCCTGGTAGCATTTCTGCTACATGCATGTGAATTGCGAATTTAAAATACAAAATACTATTTTGTAATCTGTATTTAATTGTAGGGGCGCACGGTGGCTTAGTGGTTAGCACGTTCGCCTCACTCCTCCAGGGTCCGGGGTTCGAGTCCTGCCAGGGCCATGTGTGTGTGCGAGTTTGCATGTTTTCCCCGTGTGTCGGGGTTTTCCTCCGGGTACTCCGGTTTCCTCCCCCAGTCCAAAGACATGCATGGTAGGTTGATTGGCGTGTTTAAAGTGTCCGTAGTGTATGACTGTGAGTGTGTATGTGATTGTGCCCTGTGATGGACTGGCACTCTGTCCAGGGTGAACCCCGCCTTGTGCCCGATGCCTCCTGGGATAGGCTCCAGGCTCCCCGTGACCCTGAAAAGGAGTAAGCGGTTGAAGATGGATGGATGGATGGATGGATGGATGGATGGATGGATATTTAATTGTAGAAAGACACCAGCATATAATTTGGACAAAATTTTTATTTGTGTTCTGAATATTGTAATATTTGTATTTGGATATTTTCTAAATACAGAAAAGACTTTTTGTAGTAATATCATTTAAACGTACTGTTATCATTGTGGGGAATTTTAGAACACACACACACACACACACACGCACGCACGCACGCACGCACGCACACACACACACACACACACACACACACACCAAAGCTGCTGCTCTACCGCTAGAAATTCTCTGCAGTGCCAAAGACTTATTAAAGTCTAGCACCTTTGCCTAGTTTTTGAATAACTCACACAACAGCAGCTTCCAAATGCCTGACTATCTCATAAGGAAGGAAATGGAGACTATTGACATGTTGACTGGCTTGTTTCTTTCCAGCATAGAAAACTGTTCTTACCACATGTTTAATAATCATTAAAAGCTTTCAAATAATCTGTAATACCTTTTATTATTGATTATATTATATAATATCAAATATTATATACTATATAATATACTATATAAATAAAAATGCATTTCCTTGTTAATTATTATTCTTGGTTAACACCTTCATAACATGTTATAATGTATTTATAAGGCATTTCTATATTTGCATATGAAAATCCAGCAGCTTTATTACGCATTATGAATTTTTAAAAATATAACATTTAAAGTATAACATTATATCCCCGTTTGTAACACATTATATCACCAATACCAAACCAAGGCCCACTATGTATAGTGTATAACATTTAATCATAGGAACTGTTCCCTGCATCCACATTTTATAAGCCAATCGAATCTGATGAATAAAACCAAAATCCTACCTACCTAAATATGTCACTTCATTCACAACTAACACCATGTTATACAAATACATCATGTTGTGGAAGCATTAGCATTGTTAAAATTGCCATTTTCAACCGGAGTGGCACTAAATAGCTTATACATATGAACAAAAAAAAAAAACTGATATAAAAGCACTCTGACACTATATTAAATATATATGCAAAGGTTACGTAAAAATAAATTAGGTTCTAGCTGAACAAAAACTATTCTTTGGAAAACTGAAATAGGTGTCAGTATAAAAGATGTTGCTATTGGTTGTGAAGTTTTAAATTTCAATAAAGTAGCAACCTTAGATTCCTAAGGTTCTCAGAGACAACATTATTAAACAACACTTGCGTGGAAGGTACAGAACCATAGAAAAAAACCTGAAACACCTCTTTCAGTACTACTGAAGTTCATGAAATCACAACTAATCATCTGGATAGGTGCACCATGCAAGAGTTGTAACTGTTGCAAGATCAAAAGTTACACAGAGAACAAAATACAGTAATCTGTAATGTATTGTACGTACACTCCACACAAAAGTCCTCTGATAAAAACTTGTAAAAGCATTTAGAAAAATCAGAACGCTTTTCAGGTAAAACAGTGGTGGATCAAACCACTTTAACAGTAGTTAAAATCTCTGGGTCACTGCCCAGACGGTTGGGGGCTCAAGCGCCAGCACATGCCAAGCTGCCACTGTTGGGCCATTAAGCAATATCATGTCTGACCCTGTACTCTGACCCTTACTTCCTAACAAGCTGGGATATGTAAATATTATGTATAAATTTATGTCACTGTGCTGTAATGTATGTGGGACCATTAAAGGCTTTTGTTTCTAGAAATAGAACGCTTCGACCATCATTCAGCTCAACACGTTTGGAGAAAGAAGGGTTGCATGTATGATCTCAACAACACCATACTCACAGTGATGTACAGATGTGGGATCATCATGGTATGGGGCTGTTTCTCTGCAAATGGTTCTGGGGAATTACACATCTTTGAAGAAAACATGAATGGAGCTTAATCTCATTGGCCAAGAAACTGACCTTGGGGAGAATTGTTGCAACAAGACAATGACAGCAAAAAATACAGCCAAGAAAACTCATTGGAATAGAACTAAAATCCCAATGAAATTTTTTGACAGATTCGGAAATTGCGAAAACGATTTGCCAAGCTGAATGGGCTAAAAGCAAACCACAATGCTGCAAAAAGTGACTTGCCATAGATGTCTTGAAGCTGTAATGGCTAACAGCAGCTTTGCAGCAAAGTACTAATATTGTTCATTTGTGGTGCACAAATATTCTTTCCCTGTCATAAAAGATCTTTGTTGATGCTTTTGAATACATGCTTTTGTTCATAGGTATAAGTGCAAATGCAAAGACATTATGTGTTTAAAATTAAAGTTCATATATTGTATGCACTAGAAGTATATAATATAAAAACAAACGTGTCTAAATACTTATTTCCCCTTACTGTATTTTTGCCTCATAAATCCATCCTTGGCTCTGTCTGTGTTGAGTTTCGCATCATCTCACTGTGTCAGTTTGGGTTTCCATTGGGTTCTCCGGTGGACTGGTGATGCTTCACTGCTGCTAGGTGTGAGTGAGTGTGTGAATATGTGTGAATGACTGATTGCGATGTTCAGTGTAGGTTAACAAACCTTAAATAACCATTTAGGAAGTAGGAAAAAAAAGTATTTATACTAGAAAAAGACCCCAGCACCATTGATAAC
The DNA here is from genome assembly GCA_022414735.1 of Noturus placidus. Classification (NCBI taxonomy): domain Eukaryota; kingdom Metazoa; phylum Chordata; class Actinopteri; order Siluriformes; family Ictaluridae; genus Noturus; species Noturus placidus. Next base: position 183,061 of record JAFFST010053690.1, on the reverse strand, counting down.
CACCCTTTCTAATGAACTGAAGGAATACTTCCTGGTGCTACATCCATGCTAAATTGGCTCAAATAGCATTACAGGTCCTCGCCAAGTAATCCAAAGGAGGAAATAGGAAATGGGCTCGGCCATTACCTGAGCCTGTAAATGAGTGAGCCTCATCAGTCTGGCGCATCCTGACACAGCCGTCTCTCATGCTCTCCCAGCCCTGCTCTGCCTCTAATGATAAACACCATTAGCCACTGTGCGTGACGCTAATGCGCCTATCTGGGGAGAGCAGGCCGCCACCAGGATAAACCTGACTGCCTCGCTAATCACACGACTTGTTCTTTCTCACCGGCATGGCACATACAGAGGATGTACACGGAGCAAAAGTGAGAAGGAGAGAGGCTGTTGTGTGGGGGAGACAGGTAAGAGGTCATCATCATTTAAGTGAAGAGGAGACACTAGGACATTGAATGACACTAAATGTTGTACAGACCTAAAACTTTTGTTTTTCAGTATTAAAACCACCACATAAAAAATAAGATCCCAGTGACACATTCACCTGTTTTATAAAATACGTTATCCAACCTTATGTGTTTAGATACTTAGTGGACGAGATACATAGTCATTATGCAGGGAATTATAATGGTGCCATTATGTTCTAACAATGTCAACGTTTTCTAATCCAAACTCCCATGGGCCTGTTTTAGAAAAAAAAAAAATCAAATGGATTTGTCAAATGGATTTACAACTTATCAGCAACACACAGCACTGCTGGAACTCATAACTGCTGTAATGTTGTTTTGTTACCCTGGATAGAGTCATAAATCATTACAGCTCGCATAGGAGGTTTTTCAGACAATGCCATCCAGTCGCAAAAAATAAAAAGGACAACAAATCCTGTAATTTATCTGTTTTGTTTAACTGAGGACAAAAATAGAAAGCATACGGACCTCAAACAAGTCTCCAACTAATCAATAAACACAAATTTTGCGTAAATGGATGACATTAGTTGACTTAATGAGGATGAAGAGCAGCTCACAAATTACAGAGTACATAACGGGCGTTAAGCACTTGGTATTTCTCCACATTAACACAATATCTCTCAATAACTACCGCTTCACCCGTTCTCACTCTTAAAACAGATCACGTTTTGCATGTGTGTCTGGTTTTAAGCAAAGCAGTGTGAGTGATGTTACAAGACTAGCTAACATCTCACTCCATCTTTCCTTATCAGTCTGTCTGCGTGCCTCCCAAGCCTATCCATCGCTTCGTTCCACCGCTCGCCTTTCTCCTCATCATTTCCCCGCTTCCTCCTGAGCTTCCCTGCCGATTTCTGGAGCTCTGCCGGGTTGCTTCACAGGAAGCCACATAATCAGAATCAAGTCTTCTGTGAAGGAGACAGTTGTCTTCGTTGAACCTCGCTCTCCGCCATAAGCTAATGTGCACTCATTGAAAAATTACTGTTATTTAGATTGTGCCAATCAAGGTAGATGAACGACAAGCTGCAGTATAAGGCATGGCAGTAAAGGGAAGATCTGGATCTGTCTGAATGAAGTGGCGTGTGTTGTACTTGTTCCACAGTTTGCAGTGCACACTTTAGTGTTAGAGGTAAAGTTCTGAAAGGAAGCTGCATGTAACAAAAGCCGAGAATCCATATTACAGACTTGCTTATGAGTCAAGTGAATGATGAAATACATACTCTGAGTATTTCACACACCACTCAGTAGCGTTTTATAACAACCTTGGAAATCTCAGTCTTTAGAAAAAGTAAACTAAAAGCCATAAACCAAAAAAAGCTTTACAGAGGGAAAGGGATAATTGTTCACAGGGTAAGTTTCAAATCATTACATTTTAAAATAATGTACAGTAGAATCTCTCAGTGTGGGTTTACAGATCTGTACACAAACTTTAAAAAATAAAACAAACAATATTCCTATATTCAGCATTGAGCTTGTCCAGAATCCCAGATTCAATCTGAACTTGCTGTGCTTTTGTTGTGTTTTGGAAGATTTGTACTTTCCTGAAGTATTATTGAAATTGAATGCTTGCACTCTTACTCAAATACATTTCCAAAAGAAAAAAAGCATACATTTTACTCCTTATATTGTCATTTTGACCTTTAAATTACTGTTTGCAAATTCTAGATGCCATAATGTTTTACTTTTTTAGTGATGGAGTTACCCGCAAAAGACTTTCAGAATGAGATATCTCAATTGTCAAATGTAAAAATGAAATAACAATTTCAACTTGAACAATTTACCATTAAATCTACAGAAGTATGTTGGGTTAAGTTAAGTTTAAGTTTGTTAAATTAACTAGTTAATTTCTGTAATTTAACTAGTTAGCTAGCTATTTAATGTCACATCAGTGCTGGTTATGGTGACAAACTCTGATTCCCAAAATGCATCAAAGCCTCACAATATGTCCGAACAGGACTCCATTTCCCATCAGACTCATTCATTTCAACATTCAAAGTCACCAGACTTCTAATCACAACACAGCTGTTCACAATCACACACACACACACACACACACGCACTCAGGCCCGCGCACACACACACACACACGCGCACTCAGGCTCGCGCGCACACACACACACACACGTGCGCGCAGGCTCGCGCGCACACATGTGCACACCAGACATATTTTTTACTCTATGCTACATGTTTAATTTACTTCTAGTTTTGCCCAGTTTGCCCCGTTGGTAGATCAACTTAACTAGCTTATCACGTTTTGGATTGTGTGCCTGAATAAAGTTCACCTGCGCATGCATCCATTTCTGCCTCCTGACAGTTAAAGTTTTATATATTAGCTAGCTAGTTACAATTTTAAAATAGCAAGTTAAATAAGCTATATACTTATTACATTTACATTTATTCATTTAGCAGACGCTTTTATCCAAAGCGACTTACAAATGAGAGCACACTCACACACCAATGGTAGCAGAGCTGCCATGCAAGGTGCTAGCTTGCCATCGGGGGCAACTTAGGGTTCAGTGTCTTGCCCAAGGACACTTCGGCATGGGATCACCCGGGCCGGGATTCGAACCACCAACCCTACGATTAGTGGACAACCCGCTCTTAATTTTTGCTGCTAATGCACCTTAGCATTCATTTCAGTGGGGTTATTAAACTTTAGCTAACCAGCAAGCTGCTAACCAGCAAGCTGTCACACCAGCAAGATGTGAATCTGCATGTGCATGGTGCATGGTGATCCGTAATGCACTGGTGTCCCATTCCGGATGTGTTCCTGACTCACACACAGTACTTCCAGGATAGCTTCCGGGTCCACCGCAACGCTGACCAGGATATAGTGGTTACTAAAGTCATTTTTATATAGCCAGTGAGCATCTTGTCATCATTGACTGCAGATGAGATGGGCTTGGGACTGGTGATATTAATGGCAGTCAGTGCCAAAGTCTTTAAATCACTTTAAATAAAAACACAGCATCAAAAAGATATTGTGTTATACAATACCATCTTGATCCAAGCCAGCTAAATGAACCATGCTAATAATGTGATTTGAATGATTGTATTTCATATTGCTAAGTAGTTACAGCTGTCAGCAAGCTCAAATATGCTTAAATTCACACTCTAATAAGTCAGTACTCTTGGCAGTATTTCCTACCATACCATATATTCTTTGGGACAAGATGTGTGCAATGTTTCAAAGCAAGCTGTTGAAATTGCAGCTTAGACAAGTGTGCCCTAAATTGACTGCACAATTTGCCTTCATTTGTTTACCAAGCACACAAAGGAGGGCAAAAAACACAAGAAGTCAGCAGTAATCAGCAGTAAACATGCCCACATGTTGTGATGGTGTGGCAGTTTGTGTTTGACAACTGTTTATTTGTGTGCTCGAGAGGCAACTGGTCCATTTATCCGTGTGCTGAGAGAGCACCAGTATGATGGATGTGGCTCGTCTCGGTATGTCGCTTCTCCCACTTGGAGCAGCCTGCACTCCTGTGGTTTGGCCACGGAACAAATGTGTGTGTCTCCTAGCACTGCACACACACGCTGTTCTGAGTGTGGTCTAGCCCCGGGTTAACACAGCATTGGTGCGAGCTTAGCCGTGTCTCACCCCTCCGGACTGGCGTCGCCAGAGCAGGTGCTAATGCGTGTGACAGAAGGATACACACATCGTCCAGACTTCCTCAGCTGCGAGGCAGTGAAGAGATCTAATTGAGCCACGGGTTTCCATGGAGAGCAATATGCTCCCATGCTCTGCCGTGGATTTTCTGATTCACTGTGAACTCTGGTTAACCTCCGGACTTGATTTGGTAATTTCTGCGTTTTCTGCAGAACATAATAAAAAGAGGAGTACCTGAGGCGCTAAGTGCAGAGGTCATGGACAGGAAATGTTTGCCAGCACCCACACAATGTATTTAGATGCATTAACGGTGTTTAAGTACGTTTCAGGGTTTAAATGAAAGGTGTGTGTCACGCAAATGGAATATTGCAGAGTAAATGAAAACTAGAATTAGTCATGCTGGAAGATTTCCTATAACTGAAATCAGACAAGACATTTGAGATTATATAACATGAGGACTCAGCTAAAATTTGAGGGCTATTTTAATAAAAGTTGGTGACCCCTGAGGTATAGGATTTAGACATCACTTCATTATGTAGTGATAGAATTGGGTATGCATCAATAGGGTTTTTTTTTTTTGTTTGTTTGTTTGTTTGTTTGTTTGTTTGTTTGTTTTCCAGACCAAGTATATGCTTTTTGGTATGAAACCAATTCTGATACTAAAATGAGTAACTAACTATGTAACTGTTACTAAGTAACAATCAGAGGAATCATGGAACATTTTATGACCTATGTGTAGGTTTTCCCTGGTTAGCACGTCCGCCTCACACCTCCAGGGTCCGGGGTTCGAGTCCCGCCAGGGCCGTGTGTGTGCGGA
>JAFFST010053690.1:121729-133487 GCA_022414735.1 Noturus placidus | reverse complement strand
CAGCATGGGATCACCCGGGCCGGGATTCGAACCGCCAACCCTACGATTAGTGGACAACCCGCTCTACCGAGTGAGCCACAGCAGCCGTTTTGATATAGGGTATCCTCAAGGCTCTGTGAATTATCTGTGACTTTCTGGGATTTTCTAATTTTGTTACAGTGGTGGAAACCACAACCCAACATTACCAAAGTTATTATGACTATAAATAATGTCAATTGGAGCCTATTGACAATTTTAACTTCAGTTCAGAAAGTTTCGAAAGAAGTCGAACTTGATGCAGTTGAGGGATCCCTCTGCCAACAACAAATCTTTTCCTTCTTGTTGCTAATTTGTTTGCCAGAGCTACCCTTAAAATACAGTTCAAACATGAAGGAAGCTATTGAAGGAAATTTCAGACTGTTGACCTTGACCCTGTTTGGATCACTTCCAAAATCTACTCAGTTTATCTGATGGTTTCCATGATAAATCCATATTCCATACAACACTCAACCCCTCATTCTGTAGATATCACGCTAAAGGGAATCTTGGACAGATGGACCGACAACCAGAAAACTTAACGCCACTCCCACTCATTGGAGGAGGCATAAAAAATAGGCAAAATTAACTTGGGGTCTGAGGGAGAGTGTTTATATATACAGTGCCCTCCACTAATATTTGCACCCTTGTAAATATGAGCAAAAGAAGGCAGTGAAAATGTGTCTTTATTGTTTAACCTTTTGATCTATTGTTAAAAAAATTTCACAAAAATGCTAAACACAGGTTTAAAAAAATGTATATATATATATATATTTAAATATAAGTGTGAAACAATTATGGCACCCTTTTAGTCAATACTTTGTGCTACTTCCCTGCCAAGATAACAGCTTTGAGTCTTCTCCTATAATGCCTGATGATGTTGGATAATACATGGCAAGGGATCTGAAACCGTTCCTCCATACAGAATCTCTCCAGATCCTTCAAATTTCAAGGTCAAATTTCACCCAACATGTGTTCTATGGAGGTTTTCTATGGATTTTGTGGTCAGTAAACATTTTTATGTTGATGTTGATGTTTTGGATCATTGTCCTGCTGGAAGAACCAACCACGGCCCATTTTAAGCTTTCTGCCAGAGGCAGTCAGGTTTTCATTTAATATCTGGTTTCATCTGCCCATAGAACCCGATCCCATTGAAGTTCCAGTAGTGTCTGACAAACTGAAGACGCTTGAGCTTGTTTTTGGATGAGAGTAGAGGCTTTTTTCTTGAATCCCTTCCAAACAACTTCGGATTGTAGCTTTTGAGACTTTCTGACCCCAAGACGCAACGAACTTCTGCAATCCTCCAGCTGTGATCCTTGGAGATTTTTTGGCCATTCGAACCGTCCTCTTCACATCCTTTTCTCCTATTGTCATGTGTTGAGACAATATAGACACACGTCCAATTCCAGGTTGATTCATAACAATTCCAGTTGACTGGAATTTCTTAATTATTGCCCTGATGGTGAAAATGGACAGTTCCAGTGCTTCTGCTATTTTCTTATAGCCACTTCCCATTTTGTGAAGCTCAACAACCTTTTGCCGCACATCACAGTTATATTCCTTGGTCTTATCTATTGTTAGGGAATTTAGCCTATGTGTTACCTCATATTTATACCCCTGTGAAACAGGAAGTCATGGTTGAACAATTTCCTGTTCCTAGTCACCCATGTGTACTAAATATATATAAATATATATATATATATATATATATATATATATATCTATCTATCTATCACCGAGTAGTCGAGACCGACCGTCAGTCACTTTATGGCCCACGTATGTCATCAACGTGAACCACAAAGCATGTCGGCAGAAGTAGTGGGGTAGTTTTGCCGTTGCTTTCCCCACCCCTCCCCATTCATCCGGGCTTGGGACCGGCGTGTAGGACCTGCTACCAGTCACACGGCTGGGTACACACACTCACACACCCATTCACACACTACGGACACTTTAGACACGCCAATCAGCCTACCATGCATGTCTTTGGACTGGGGGAGGAAACCGGAGTACCCGGAGGAAACCCCCGACACACGGGGAGAACATGCAAACTCCGCACACACATGGCCCTGGCGGGACTCGAACCCCGGACCCTGGAGGTGTGAGGCGAACGACTAAGGTGCTAACCACTAAGCCACCGTGCGCCCCATATATATATACTGTACACATATATATATATATATCAATGTCAATATATGTCAAATATATTTTTTTCATAGAAATTCTTAGGGCTGGCAATAATTATTGCACACCTATATTTAACAAAGTTTTTTTTTTCATAGACATATTCATGAAAGCAGAGTATTTTTGTGATTTTTTTTTTTTTTTTTACAAAAGATAAAGAGTTTAAACAATAAAGACAATTTTTCATAGCCTTCTTTGCTCATATTTACCAAGCGTGCCAGTACAAGGGGATTGTCATCAGACCATTCAAATCAGAGTACAGGCTTTCAATAGAGTTCAAATCCAGAGACTGCAAAACATTGATTTTTTTTGTTCCCAAAATCACTTCTGTGTGATTTTGATAAATGTTTGGCGCCATTATATTGTTTAATGATCTACAACCAATTCTTAACCGCTAACTATAGATATTGGCATGTTCTTGGGAAAAGTTCATGTTCTGAATGTTGTGAGACATTGAATGCTGTTCTTGCTTTATGCAACCCTTCTAAACATCTCATTTTCATGGAGGTTGATTTTGAAATAACCTCAGGAATCAACTAAACTCGACAACTTCAACACTGACTCTTTAGGGCCCTCATTGTGCTCAATGGTACAGTATTTCACCTGGTTATGAATTTTTATATCAACTACCTGACTGACTTGTGCAAGTCAGCAAATATCACCTGTGAGATGGAATATGAGATGTGTAACCTCACAGGTACACACTATGGAAACAGGGCAAGTACACAGACAACAATGTAGCTTCTGGAAATGAAAATTACATTAAATTAATTAAAATAAAACATAATAAATATTTCCAAAGAAAATAAGTGGTTTAATTTATTTAAACTATATCTGCTTTTCCTTTAAGTTTAATGATATTCATATATCCTTCTGAGAGAAAATACTATTATTAAAAATAATAATAATTATGAGAATAATTTATTTTATTAGATACGTAAATGGTTTCTCCACTTATCTGGGTAGAAGATATTGAGGACTTTGTTTAGTGTGTATTTTAAAAAGCCACGTGTACCTATTTGTGCCTAGAGTTGACTCTATCCAGCAGGACCCATAATATAGTAAATTTCTGGTTTATTTCACAATTATGCCTTTGCCACAACCCCTGCTCTCTCCCTGATTACATTAAATTGTCTCAGCAGCTGATTTAAGAACAGAAATCAATTACAGCACTCCTCCATGTCTGTATCACAGTAATACACGCTGGATATGAAATGGCCCTCGCCTTTTCCTGTTTAATCTGTGATTATGCCTTCAATTTGTTCCAGTGTTATCTTCCTCCACTTTGTTGCCATACCATCATCATTGAGATGTATCACCTCACACGGTTTATATTACACTCGCTCCAAATCTCTTAATTGCTGTTTGACATAACAGATGAAGTCACAGCAAAATCCCCAGTGCTGAATTAACTTACCGTCTCACGGTGTTCATTCGTGTCCAACCGAGCTTAAATGATCACCGTAGGTGGTAATTCAACATAGTATTAATACAACCCTGGGGATTTTGCTCTGACCGCTAGGCTAGAGCACACATTGGGTCTTATTGGTCTGTTTGGATTATCTAGATTATCTTAATGAAATGCCAGAAAGAGCATTGGAAGAGTAATACATTAGATGCACAGATAAGAAACAAATGCTGAGATACAGCATCTCCATAATTGCCCAGTTGTAATAACTAATAAGAGTTATAATAACTAATACAAAGTCCAAGACCTAGTTCTCATTTGAGTTCGCAGGATGGTGACGCCGCTCATCCTTTATCACGCAACATAGCAACAGCTAGACCAGCGTCTGCATGTTCGCATTGGCAGATTCAAGTGCTGATGGCTCTGCCGATGGAGAGAGACCGTCGCGCTGAGGATGGCACAAAGTAAATGAGATTCATTGTCTGGCGACTGTCTATGCACTGAGAGAGCACATTCAGCAAGGAGTGAGAAAGACTGTTTAAAGGTCAGGACTGCAGACAGCTGATGAGCCAAGCACCCAGCTTCATTCTGAGCCAAATATGATATTCTATAGACAAGAAAGAAAAAGAAAGAAACCCAAACACCTAAAAAAATCCACTGAACTCCTCTTTGGGTATGATAATGCCTCTTGGCCGAGGTAGAAGCTGTCCATAAACATACTATGCACTGGTGTAGTCTCAGTGTGTGATAATCCTTCTCTGCTGACATAATAATTCTAAAATTAAAATTTTTAAAGATGCACTACAATGTTCATTCATTCATCTTCAATAACCGCGTTGTTCTGGTCAGTGTCATAGTACTACAATATATTACCTTTGTTCTTTCATTCTCACTGAGGTAAATTATTCCTAGATTCCTGAAGTGTTTTATTTATATGCAATGGATATACAGTAATCATTCAGATGTATCATTGTTAAAGGCTTTGTATCTTGCTACTTTACATACAGCTTAATTGATATAGAAAGAAGGTTAGAGTGACACAGGAGCAAAGTCACAGGTAAGGCTGTACTACCTCTGAGAGCATGTCAATAGTTCAGTTTTGTTTGCCTTATACAGGCATGCGGCTGATATTTGTACGAATGACAGAAAATCTTAGAACTTAACTTTCTACAAGCAGTAGGGCTATTATAACATATCTCACTATTTAAACAGTATTTGAATGATAATATTTCACTATAAAAAAGCACAAAATAGTGTTTAAAAATGCGTGCACTCACATACCTGTGGGCATTTGATGTTTAATCAACCCATACAGGATTTCACAAAGTTTTTTTGTGATTATTGTGGACAAAAATGCTTGATTTTGCTGCCGCTTTTTTAGAAATTTACAACGCAATTTGCGGGAAAACTTGCGGGAAAACATTTTTGCGGAAAACTACTTGAATTGGCGAAATTGCAATTGCATGGAATTGTTTTTGCACTGTCTATATATCTGCTATATACAGTAGATATTTTATTCTATTCTACCCTTTTTTTTACTATTATTCCTTTTTATCTTATTTCTTTTTATTTCTTATATGTACATGTTGAGCACAGAAAAAGGGAGTGGCTCCTAATTTCATTGTACGTGTATAATGACAAATAAAGGCATTCATTCATTCATATCGCAGTGATGCTTGTTGGTAAATGAAACCTTTTAGCTGTTCACTCGCGTTGTGATGACGTCACATGGCGTCATTGTGAAGACATCGCATGAAGCGTCTTGCTCCAAATCGGTGGAAAATCTGCAGTAATTTTTTTTGATAAATTGTAAGCTCCTGTGAATATCCTGTGAGTTTCTGAGATCACAAAATCATGGAGGGAATGTTTAATATACATGCGATGGCTGAGGCGGAGGGGGAGGGGGAGCTGGATTTGGTTGCGGATTTGCTGTCGATGCCATTTTCGAAGAGAGGTTTTAATGAGGGATTTCATTAGACATTTTCAATAGTGACTATTCGTGCATGGCTGTTTTACGTCAATGTCCTCTTTTCATTTCAAGCTGGTTGTGTTAAGGCCGTGTATTGGATGATGTTCATGCTATGATCTATTCAGCTGAAAAGGTTTTAATCAGGAGAAAATAATAACACACTGCATTGAAGGTGTAGACATTGACGCTATGCGCTCAGAGTGAGAATAGTATTCTGAATGTGTTCTTTAATATACACGGGATATTGGACAGGAGAATGTAAATAACTTTCATGATGATGTCGGTGGTCCAGATGTCCCACATATGCATACAGCAGATGGGTGTAGGTGTAGCGCCTATTCAAATCCATTTCACGTTTCGACGTCCACTGTTTTAAAGGAAATACTGCACACTTTATTATTGACTATCAACAGTACAGAACAGCTTTTCATGCATTGAAAGTCTACCAAATACTGAATGCAAATGGTTCATTGGACAGCTCTTTATGAATAATCTCTGAACATGTTATGAAGCTTTCTTTAAATACAATTCAGTGAGATACTAAGGGAAAAACAAATGCAGCACATCTTCTGGTCTGGTGGAAGAAGAATTAAGAATGAAGGTGGGAAGAAAAGTTAAAAACGATGGTGTTGTTCTGTTTACTAAATGAGTAGCAGATTCATATTCTCACCCCAGGCTTTTTTTTCTCCCTGTGCTAACTATCAGATACGAGCGTGCAGCTTTCTGTAAACAGCCAATTAAATCCCTTGATATACCAGCAGACAGGAGAAGTCGTTTTTCGTGCTATTTACTGCTTTTTTCACCCTTGTTTTCCCCCCAACACATTGAAGACTGCACATGTTTTTTAGAGAGTCCCATATGAATGTATATATAGTTTCCTAGAACCACCTGGATGGATAGACGGACAGACACATTGAGAGGTAGATGGATACATTGCACGAATAAATGGATTTATAGATGGATAGGTTTTTGGCCTGGCCTTGCAAAATCCATCTCGATTTCGAATGCATACTACTACACTCGATATTGATGTCCTACTGTGTCACCAAAGAAGGAAAACACTAGATGTGAAATGCTCTGTGGTGTTTTCCAGTGACAACGTGTGCTCAGAGATGATACAAGAAACGACAATGACTGATGAGGTCTGCTAAAAGAATACTGATTAGGATGCTGGTTTAAAAATATTCAATAAAAACCCAGAAGAAAAACAGCGGACTATGGCTATGCATCAAATCACAGACTATGTCCTAAATAATGTCCTAAATCAGCCACCAATGTTTTCCCGTAAGTAGAAATGACAAATTGCCGCACAACACGTCATGTCATTTAGCCACAGGTGAACATTTAACAGCCACAGGAACAACTGCCAGTTTTAATATCCAAACTGTCCTCCTGAAACTTTCTGCTCTAAATACATTTTGAGCATCAGCTATTTAATAAAATCTGAAGTGGTATTTGATGGCTCTTTTGCTACATACGGCAAGCTGCAGAAATGGAACAGACACTTGGAGACACCGAACCCGATTCATAACAGTCTTTCTTGCGTGCCAGAAAACGCATAATGGCCTGCCATCACATAAGCATTCAAAATGTCAAACAAAATTAAACCGACAATTCGGAAGTCTTCAATGAGTTTATGTATTAAACTGAACAGATATCTGTCAGGTTTAGTGCTCAATGGGTTTTTTTTAATTATTATTATTATTATTATTATTATTATTATTATTATTATTATGTATATTGACCAATGGCATGAGTGTCATTATTAAAGTTATACTGTGCAATAATAAATCAGAATTGCTATGAGAATGAGTAAGCCAGTTCAAAAAGAAATTTAGAGGCACACTGGGTGTTTCCATGGCAATGTGTGAAATCAATGTGAATGATTTTAGGGTGTCATTAATATCCTATTTGGGCATTTGGCATACAACATACTGTCTGTACAGGATTTCATAGAATTTTTTGTGATCGTCGCAGTCAAAAATGCTCGATTTTGCAGCGCCGTTTTTTTTTATTTTTTAAATTTGTGACGCAACTTGCAGAGGTTTTCTTTTTGTGCTTTTTTTGCAAAAAGTACTGGAATTTGACAAAATTGGAATTGTCTTTTGCAGTGATTTGGTAAATAAGACCTTTTTGCTGTACTCATGTTCGACGCACACGATTCGAAGAATGAACGTTGTGATGATGTCACTTCACACATCTTGACCCAAATCTGTGGAAAATCGGCAGAAATTTGGAAAGACTGCAAGCTATATTGCAGAGTTTTCATGATTTTGCGTTTTGATCACAAAATCCGATGGGTTTGAGGGAGAGGGGTTTGAACATAATTCAATTGAACGTCAACATTTTGAGTAATAAATACATATAAAGTATTATTTAAAGTCACAGTGGGTATTGATGCCGCTGACCTCCAGGGTCCTTGGTATGATCCTGAGCTCAGCTCTCTGTTGGGAGGTTCATGTTTTCTCCCGGTATTCCCTTCATAGGCTCCTGACCAGGTTAAAGCAGCTACTGAAGATATAATGTATGCAAAATGTTCAACGCTCAATTCAACAGCAATACTGCTTGTGTCCCATGCAGTCCTACAGTATATATACCTTGTGTTCAAAGACACACACTGGGCGATGCATTTATGGCACATTAAAGGATTTTTACTGGAAACTGTCACAAAAGAAAAATCCCAAAAAGACAATCGTTATAAGACGTTTAAAAAATAAAAAAAGAACAACCTGCGATGAATTTTGAATACGAATATAATGAGCACGTTCTAAGTTAAAACAACTCACTCTGTCTCAATTAATGCAACAACTTTAATGTTAAACACCAAAAACCCCAAATATAATCGTTATCTCTTTTTCTGTCTTTTCTGTGTCTGCAGGCTTCAACGAGAAGCTAATTATCATGCCTGCATGCCCAGAGGTAGGTGATCTTATTAACTGACTGTGTCACAGAACCATTTATCAGTAGAGTTATTATGGCCTCCTCGAGCAAGCTATATATGTCTTTCATTAAGGAAGTCTTTCAAAGACCCACTACTTTTTCTGAATTTGCTGTGAACAGCCTCATTAAACCTGATAGAGAGGAGAGAGAGAGACAGAGAGAGAGAGAGAGAGAGAGAGAGAGAGAGATGTCATTCGTGCCTGTGCCACGTAGTTATGTACAGCTGTGATAGCTGCAGCTTTAGAAGATGAATTGTGCTATTTCTAGATTAATCATTAATATAAACAGTAGAGAATGCTCTCGGGTGAATTTCCAACAGACAGGGTAGCTCTTGCTGCATCATCAGAATGCATGTACTTATTTAAATGTGTATATTCATTTGTAATGGGAATTAATGCAATCATTCAGATTTTCAGTTGTGAGTCAGAGGGAAAGAGAGCAAGCTGGGGGCCAGCCATCTGAAAGATGTTAAAGAATTAAAAAAAAAAAAAAAAACAACGAGGCAAGTAAAATGCAAGCAGTCACAAGAATAAAAACAGACCAAAATGATAGCTGTCAGCATAACAGCTCACGTCTGCTGCCCAGTGTGCCTCTTGTACGGTGGCATTTTTTTGGCTCTGCTCTCTGACTGATCCGTGTAGATGCAGATCTGTCAGCAAGCACAAAGCAGTGAGGCTCGTGCGCACTCTCAGTCTCCTTCCTCCACTGGATTATTTATAGCGTAACTCCATGGCCAGCACTCACAAGCTTAAAGCCCATTCTTCCAGGATAAGCTAACTCTCCGGAGCAGCGGTGGGGGGCATCTTTAAGCGGCAAATAAAAACGCTTCCCTGTGATATGTCTCACACGTCAAAAATCCACCAATAAGCCAAAGCTAGCTGTGGTGGTCTAGTGGCACAGCATCCATCCACATGTGTAGCTAGGCCCTCTGGTGTCTCTACAGTTATGTTTGAGGGGGATTTTTTTTGTCCCTCTGGTCCAATTTATGTGTCACATTACATCTCCAGTACAAATGTCTTATTCTATGAGTCACTAACTAAGGTGGGAAAAAGGCTCCTCTTGTGGGGATTAGACAGGGGAGAGCCATAGAAAAGCAGATGAAACCCTGACCTAAATGTCTGGTCCCAAAAGAGATGTCAGGCCCTGAGCTTTTTATAGCAATTACACACAGAAAAGTTTCGCAGACATGAAGAATCTGCGGGACAAAAGAGAACTTGCAAAGCAGTGGACATGAGAAATACAGTGGGTAAAATGTGACGCTTTATTAGGTCATTCCAGGAAATCTGGTTGTTCTTTTAGCATTAAAGGAGCAGTTTGTTATTTCAGAGCCCTCTGCTGTTTGTGAGGTGAAGTGCAATTTCAGTCAAAACACCCCTTCTGAACAAATTAAAGGTCTGCCTGGGATCGTACCCTTATTCGGTCATTCACTATTCACTACACAGGCTGTTAAACCGTATACGTAGAGTATGTAGACTATACTCGGCAGCAGTAGGGAAGGCCCTGCTTTCAAATATGCAACCTGAATCCAAGAACAAACAGATGTTTTACATTTAATTTTCTGTTATAAATACACAATTATTGTGTGGTACTTGTATTAACACTTGTCTGTTGGTTTATACAATGTGTTTTAGCCATACCAGTGCCCTTCATTTAATTTCAAGCTGAAAGAAATTGCCATGCTGTTGTAAACGGTCCAGGGAATACGATCATACACTGAGCATTCAGACAACACTGCAAAATGGCTGACACACAAAACAATGCACTATATGGTAAACAAGGAACAAATTCAGAAATGGCACATATATGCCGTGTGTGTTATCTTATGGAAAAGGCACACAGAGCTCATTTCAGGGCCAGAAAAAGGCTGTATACACATACATGTGTATGTATATACATACATACATATGTATGTATGTATGTATATGTATGTATGTATGTATATGTATGTATGTATATACAGTATATATGTATATGTGTGTGTGTGTGTGTGTGTGTGTGTGTGTGTGTGTGTAAAAAAAAACCTCTGATATTATACAAATTACAAATAGCCAAAATATAACTTCGGTGTATAATCCCGTGAATGTTTTAAAGGGAAGCACAAAAGTAAGCGAGATTTTAAAAAATATTTTATAAAATAACATTTGAGCAATATTCCTTTTGTATACTAAATAATGTAGGACAGTGTTGCTTCTATCTACGTCTTTACATTATATAAAAAAGTAACCATTATAAATAGCTGATTATTGCATGTTGCCTACTTAGGAATAAAATGTATGCGTGTTGTCATTTTAATGGAGCATATAAAGGTCCGATCCCTAAGCACATCCATTTTGTCTTTCTCGTGACTGATGTCTGGTGACAGACAGCTCAGTCCATCTATATAGATATTGAATTGTGAAAGCACTAGGATTGTACTTTTATTTATTTATTTAATTTGTGGGAGTTGGCTCAAGTCATTACAACCTTTTATGTATCTGCTGTGATGTTGGAATGCTCACTATCACAGAGAGCCCATAGCTGGAGATCTACCAACATACTGAGCTTAGTTCCAACACACCTGGTTGTAATATTCAGATGCTACTAAAGCCCTTGATTAACTGGATCAGGTGTGCTAGATTAGACCTGGACTCAACTCTAAACACTAATCAGGAAGTCCAGAACTCTAGAAACAGGCATGTGGAGCTGATCTGTATTGGGGTTCACTTGGTAATTAACTAAGGTTAATGAAAAAGCACTGATTCAGGGATGAAGGATGAACCAGGGGGGTATAGTGAGCGCCTGCTGGCTGAGAGGTTCAGAGACCGAGAGAGAGGATGGAGGGTTCTGTTCACACCTCTGTTTGAAGTTTTGGACCGTATGTAGCATGGATTCTTTTCTTTATCTCAATACATTTTAATTTTTATTTTATTTTACATTCAAATCACGTACAATTCCATTCAATCCACAGTATCCACGGATGCATTATGCTACAGTCGCAGTTTCTCCTCCTGTCCTGCCCAAGCCCGCTTTATGCATGAACATCTCTTATGCTTTATACTAGGACGACCCCAAGATGCAGACGGCTGCAAATACCGCAGTCTGAAGGGAGCGCACGCAATACCCACTCGCGCTCGCGCACTGACGCCGTCTGAACCGTATGCTACTGTACTCTACAGTGCGACAAAACACATATCCAGTCCTCATGCACTGAAGTGTTTGGACAAACTCTTTAAGCATTAATGCGGTTTCTGATCCATCCGAACTTA
>JAFFST010053690.1:93214-103549 GCA_022414735.1 Noturus placidus | reverse complement strand
CACACACACACACACACACACACACACACACACACACACACACACTTCCCATCTTTGGAGGACTGCCAGGGAATGGGCTTGACTTTATATTCACACACACACACGCACACATATCTTCTCTGATGTTCTGACATGCCTGTGTCATGACCTATCACTACCTGCCTTTTGATCAGTCAGCAGTTGGCACTTGTTATATAAGATGGAACATTATATTTTCTCACAGTTGCTCTGTGACGCAAATTAGATTTTTTTTGCACAGCAGGACACTTTTAAATTGTTTGTGCTAAGTCTGGTTTATTAATGGACATGTGTTTAGAAGTGTAATGTATAGTGTATAGGGAATCTTTAGCAGGAAGTAATTTCACTGTATAAAAAGTGATGTTCTAACTTAAAAACATGCTCCATTCCCACATAAGAAACTGGTCATTAATGTATTCTCAGATATATTGGTTCATCTCTAGCTATTATGTATCACATGAATGTTGTTGAGCATCCATCCATCCCTTTTCCATACTGCTTATCCTACTCAGGGTCATGGGCATGACCACGCATTCTTTGGGGGGTCGTGTCACCCCCAATGCTGAGGAAATGCCAATCTGTCCACCCCAATATACAGTACAAAATATTTTCTATATGTCCCCATTTAATGAACCCTGCTAATGATCTGTCTTTTCTTCATCTATTCTATTTATTTATGTCTATTCCTTTTTAATATATTTCCGTTGGTTAAGGAAAATAGGTGTGCCCCCCCTCCAGTTGTACACTTGGTTGCGCCCAGACTCAACACAAGTTTGTTGATATATTTTAGCAGCTCAGTCTGTAAGAAATGGAAACAGCAGCCAAGTGTAGAATAGTGCAGCAGAACATACCAGCTTTTACCAATAAGTAACTAGATATCTAAATATTAGGTGACCTTAGCTTAGTATAGAAGGCATCATACCATGGCTTGGTTTGTTCTTAAGAACGCCAATTAACTGTTGATATTTGCACACCCACGAAGTAGGTGCACATCCTTCCACCGATTTCGCTGGACCCCCCCAATGTCCATTCCATGGTTATGCCCTTGCTCAGTGTCACGGGAAGACCTGGAGCCTATCCCAGGAAACTCGGGGCACAAGGTAGAGGACACCTTGGATGGCGAGCCAACCCATCGGAGGGGACAATCACACACAAATTCACACACTACAGGCAATTTAGAAATGCCAATAAACCTACAACCTTCATGTCTTTGGATTGGGGAAGGAAATTGGAGTACCTGGAGGAAACCCCCAAAACCCTTTAACCCTAACCCTTGGACACCCCCAAAGTACCCCAAGGAACCCCAATGAATATTGTTGTGATTACACTAATTAAAAAGTTATCAAGTATAATCAAATCTATCCTCAAATTTATCCACATTTACTACAATCATACTAATAGATATTTGTAGATAAGTGCATAAAGAGTGCAACACAGTGACACTATCTGTATCTCTATCTGTTTAGTGCTACAAATATTCAACCAGATACTAAGGATGCTGTAAATGCAACAATTATGTGTCTTTCTTTTTTAGATAGGGTCCTGGGCTCAGGATACTGTATGTGTGGAGTTTTACATGTTCTTTATATGTAGGAGTTTTCTCTTGATTCTCCTTCTCCATTTCCTGTGTGTGAATGGTTCCATTTACATTACATTACATTTATTCATTCATTTAGCAGACGCTTTTATCCAAAGCGACTTACAAATGAGAGCACACTCACACACCAATGGTAGCAGAGCTGCATGCAAGGTGCTAGCTTGCCATCGGGGGCAACTTAGGGTTCAGTGTCTTGCCCAAGGACACTTCGGCATGGGATCACCCGGGCCAGGATTCGAACCACCAACCCCACGATTAGTGGATTAGTGGACAACCCGCTCTACCGACTGAACCACAGCCGCCCCAGGTTCCCTGCATTGGACTGAATTCTCCCACCTAGTCCTAGAGTTAACCAGATTGCCTCTGCATCCATTTCGACCCTGATGAGGCATATAAAGCAGTTAGTGAAGATGAATGAATGATGGATGTTTTTAATATGTTTATTATTAGTCTAAGATTCTTTGAAGCATCTGCCATGCAAGTCCCTGTAAATGAGCTGTTACTATAGAAATGATAACGTATTAGAACGAGCACATTAATATAAACCTGTGATTTGCCCTGCAGTCAGCATTAGTATCCAAGCTGCTGTTATCAGAAATTAATTAAACCCTTTCTGACAAATTGAACTAAAAAAGATTCAACGGTGCTGCAGTAAAACGAGCGCTTATACTAATCGGCCTCAAATATGAACTAAGGTATAGTATATTTGTGTAAGGTTTAAACTATCACAGTGTCACTTCTAGCCACTCATACTGCTGATGAGATTCAGTAGAACTTTAATGTGTAATTAAATCTCGACTGATTGGTTGGACAATGCACATAATAAAAGAAACACTTGTCAATCCAGCCTTTAATCCCTTTTATGCTTATTCGACTCGCATAATGAAAATGACTCATTTATATCTGAAACATGTTCACACGTCTCAGCCAGTACCATTACACTGTCACTGTCATTCCATGCTATATAATGACCTGGCAATCAGGTCTAATCAGTGTCAGCTGTGAGAGTTGTTGATGTTGAATTACATATATAATAGTACATTATTGTCACACTCCGAACACCCACCTCAAGGCCACCAGTGCGGCAAATTACTTAGTAAGTCATTAAAAAAAGCAATGTTTTCAGCTTGTGGCTTATTTTGAACTGTTCCCGTGTAGATAATGTTCCCCATGTAGATAATGCAAGGTCAAACAGGAAGGATGATGCTGGTTTTTTTTTTTCTGGAATACATTAGCTTTCAGGTCTGTATTGCTTTATTGTTGACAAGAGGCATGCATCCAAAATAAAGCTGATGTCATACAACTCAATCAACAGAGAGTATATATTAAAACTCCTAATAGGTATAATCCATTTATTTACATAACTTACTATTTAGTCATGATTGCGAAATGGAATTTCAGCCATAATGGCTTGACTCCATCCCAAATATGCAAATTTTGTTTCATTAAATGAAGCCACATACTATTGTGCTCACAGACCCATGATGTGTAGCCAAACAAGCCTTTATTGTTGCCATTAGGTGTTGGGCTTCAGACCCTTCAACCAAGGATAACTCACTCTATGCCCTGACATTTCAGAGATAACTCAGGCAAAACCTCTGCTCCCTGATCCCTCTGCTCCGTGAAAGACCAAACACGTTGTGTTACTGTGTCTGCTGGCTGATTGATACTTGCAGATAAAATGTCAGAGGTTAATTTCTGACAGCATCTCTTTCTCTAAGCCTAAAAATATTGGCTCGTAGATCAAAAGGCCGTCTCTCTTTTCAGACCTGCAGAATTTACAAGACCATTAGACAGATTTGCGGGTTTGTTTCAGAAAGTTCAACAATGACTGATTGAGGCAGATGATAAGAATTTAAGGTGAGAGTGGTCATATGAATTCGTTTCTCAACAATCTGCAGGATCTGCGAAGATAACAAGTTAGGATTTAGGCTTCGCCTAATTTTAATTTGAAAAGTTGATGCTGACTTGGCTTTTTCCCCCCAAGTGGCTTTCAGTACGCATTCAACAGCTTATTTAATTTGTAACACAAGATGAAAACTAGCACTCTGATTAGTTTAATGGCCTCGGTTAGCCTGAGATATTTTTATCACCTCAAACAATGAGATAGATAAACCCCAATCTGATTGTGCCTCAACATCCCATTTTATCTAAGTATCAAAGCATGTCCCATTTTCCTGTGGCATTATCCAATTGAGAATGAATGGAATGTGAACCTCATCAGCAGCTGTAATCTTCTAATAGAGTCAATGTATTCCAGGATGGCTGCCATGCTACAGGATCAGCATCAGCTGGTATCTCTTAATCAGTTCAAAATTAAATCTATAAAATTGATTTCATTTTCTGTGATTGCTCATGTCGACAATAATTATAACCCCTGCCACGAAGCAGCACGCAGCAAACCTACTGACTCAAAGACGCCTCCTCAGATATAACACACTCGCTGTTTGTTGTGCATTACAAAGCCCAGGAGTCTTCAGGGAGTGGATTGGCTCGTCACCATCTGTGCTATGATTCCTAAAAACAAGTTTGTGCAGCGAGCTACTGGGGAAAAGAATGACAGGCCATCACCTTATCTGGAAAATAAACCATGCATAAATAATGTGATGTGTATGTCAAAAAAAACTGGGTTCAGGCCTGTGTATGGACATTTTGGAGGCTAGGGGCACAATGAATAAAGAGAATAATCCCAACCTCTCCTACAGCTCCTACACCACATGCACACAATTGATAATCCTGTCCTTAGTTTCCTTATATGGCTTAGTTTCAAAGTCATTCCTTGAATAAAGCAGAGTTTTAACATTCTTCCTCTCAATGCAGTCAGCATTCAGTATTCATTTACTAAAACAGGCGAGGGGTATTTAAATTTTGAATAGAATGAAATGTGCAGGATTTTTATTATCTGTCAATCTTTCCTGTTGTCAAGTCTCTAGGACTTCACATTTAGTGGAAAATGCCTAGTCTATCACATTCCTGCTGCCAGACTGGTATTGCACCTTTGGTCTAATTCTGACCAGATTTTGTGGGTGGCCTGGTCACCAAGCGCTCAGTGCAGACACTAACCTGAAACCTGGCTGTAGGAGTAGGTTGTACTAACCACTCATTTGAGCATGGTACACTTAGTCCTCTTTGTACCTTAACACGTTCTATCTTATAGTTGGATTGGTAACGTTTTGAGAACCCTAGTGAGGAGCTGGAATCTGTGGCTAGATATAAAGAAGTCTGGATTGACCTTCTCAGCCTGTTGGCACTATGACCTCCATCAGGAGAAGTGGAAAGAATATGAATGCAGAATAAGTAAATAGAAATGTGTGCACATGTGCCATTAGGAATTTCCTCTGACCACATCACTGTTGCTTTCACTATGGTTGAGATTCATTAGCGTCCGGTCAGCTGTTAGAAAATTGTCAGAAGGAAATGATGCTTCTTCAAGGCCACTGCCATCTAAAGCCCTTTTCTGCAGTAAGTGGTGAAGAAGGAAGTAAACTCGTCTTTGGAAGAACATCAACTGCTCCATGCCATGCACCTGCTAGTTCACAAGCTGCCTTTTAATCAGAAACATGTCTTGCATTGACCATGATAATATGGTTGATTATGGTTTGTTGGTGGAGGACTCATCTATCTGATTGCATGACGCTGTGTTGTGTCGCCCATGAGCCAATGTGTGTGAAAAACAGGCAAGAGTGTATTTAGAAATATTAACATGTGTTGGTGTGTGACCAATCCTGGCATATGAACTCAGTGGTTAAAATGTTTCTTTATATGCAGCGTTTAGTCCATTTGAACGGAACCTTGGTGTACATTTCCTCATAGAGTAGCTTGGATTGACGAACATGAGTGTTTTGTGAGTGAACTAGTATCTAGGTTTCTTTGTATTGAAAACGTGTTTGACCATGAACCAGCACAACTGCAGGACGTAAACCACAAATGCTGTGTATTTTAGGTTGCAGGAAGCATTTTTGTAGATGACAGCTGATAAACTGAGCTGTGAGGCACAAAATGAGCCTAAAGACAGAGCTGTAATGGTCGATCCAGTAATTTATTGAGCAGTGGCTCTGTGTTCTACATGCTCAGGTGAGTTTTGTGATCTCTTCGCGCACTTGGTTTATTCACTGCAAAATCTGACATCTTAACAAGTGAAAATATCTCGAACATAGTCACATCTATCTAGTATTTCCTATTATAAGATTGCAATAAACTGAATATATAACATAAATAAACGTGTTTCAAGACATTTTGACTGATTTTAAGCTTTCGATTTTCCTATTCTATCGGCATTGTTAGTTTGTTCCTTTCTAAAAATAAATGCTTAAAATGAACAATGCTGCCAATAGAACAATGGGCGGCTGTGGCTCAGTCGGTAGAGCGGGTTGTCCACTAATCCACTAATCGTAGGGTTGGTGGTTCGAATCCCGGCCCGGGTGATCCCATGCCGAAGTGTCCTTGGGCAAGACACTGAACCCTAAGTTGCACCCGATGGCAAGCTAGCACATTGCATGCAGCTCTGCTACCATTGGTGTGTGAGTGTGTCTCATTTGTAAGTCTGCTAAATGTAAGCGATGAATAAATGTAATGTAAATGTAGAACAAGACTGATTCAAGCATAAATTAGTTTAAAAAAAAAAAAGTTTTACCTGATAAATGTGACTATATTCATGATATTTTCACTTTTTGATTAGGATGTAATGTTTTGCAATGTTGTTTGTTTTTAATTGCTGCATTTCTGACCAATTAGTTACTGTAAACAGTTTTACGAGTAACTTTTCAGCTCTATGCGCTCATCAATCAACATGTTTTTCCTTTTGGTTTGTTTAACTATGTGCCACGTTAAAGGAATCCAAACCAAATAGCAAACATTGTATTACAATGGTGTAGCATATGGATCTGTTTAGGCTGGATATTGTAGTGCCTTTGCTTCCGTAATTAGTTCCAGGAGCACGAATACATAGAAACCATTTCACTCATTACAAGCCTAGACTAGCAATTTGAAAAGACTTGTTTTGAAATGCCTGCTTCCTTAACTTTGAGGTATTTGAGAAATACAGTACAATTATAGCTGCATGCTGTGGAAATAAAACTACATAGTTGGCCATTAAGGATTCCACACATACCACCCACCTACACACTTATCTATTAAATGTCTACTATTTACGATGCACGTGCACATCCATTTTTATGAGGAGTTGTCCATCTTCCAAAGCTTGGACCTTTATGCTGAGGTATGTTTGAATATTATATTTCAGCAGTGTTCTTATTCGCTTCTTATTCAGCAGTACTTTTAGCTTTCAAGACTCATAGTAGCCCTGAATGCTAAACTAAATGATGAACCTGTTGGACACTTAAGTGAACCTAACACTCTAGTCGGAATAAAAATCCCTACTCCTGGCATGCATCATTGCTCTGGGAGCAACCCAGAGGTCATATAAAATACAATTATTACACATGCTGGCCAAAATGGCTACCTTGTACAGTCTGAAGGTGACAAGGGTAGGGGACAAAAAAGGTATTTCTGTGTATGTGCCTGATTGGGTTGTTGGAGTGCATATATGCTCTAAAAAAAGGTGAGACAGAGAGAGAGAGAGAGAGAGAGAGAGAGAGAGAGAGAGAGAGCGAGAGCGAGAGCGAGAGAGGGAGAATGAGCTCACTGTCACTGTGTTTCAGGATTTGTCTTCCAAGTGCATTTTAATGCATCCACTTCTGAGCATTTTCAACAAACCATTTAATTACTATCTGTAGCAGCGCAACATCACCGCTATGCTTTCACCGCAAGACAGGTCATAGCAGGAAGAAGCGGGGCCCTCTTAATTAGTTGGTTTCGTCTGCCTATAAATAGTCAGGTGTGTCAATGCTAAACAGAAAGCTTCCTGGGGCTCCACTCTGAGCTTCTCTTTAAGTGCCATTATTCAGACTGAGGCACTGAAATTTGAAAGTAAAACAGCTACATCAGCAAGATGACCCCATTTCACCTCGTTTGAAACATCTTGACTACTCAGAGTATGGATTGGTATATAAATACTAATTATATACGTGCAGATAATAATTTTAGCGAAATATAAACCAACTTTGCCCCGATGGTTCTGCTAATAGCATGTAAGTAGCGAGTACGCAGAGGTCAGAGAGATGTTAGTTGGTTTATAGAGCTTGTAACTATAGTTTACACTGAACCATTGCACTAAAACTAAAACTCTAGTGCACTGATAAGAAAAATAAGGCTCCATATTCAGAATTTGTGATAGTTGATTAGTTGATGAATAATTAATGAAGTGTGTGTTACCAGAAACACTCATTTGCGTTTGACTGAACAATTGGATTTTTTTCAAGCATTTGTTATTACTAATTGAAGACATCATTAAATGAGTGAATGCTACATGAGTTAATGTTGTTTAATGACTGTAATGCAATTTGTGTTTCGTGCTTTTATTGCCAGGGCGCACGGTGGCTTAGTGGTTAGCACGTTCGCCTCACACCTCCAAGGTCCGGGGTTCAAGTCCCGCCGGGGCTGTGTGTGTGCAGAGGTTGCATGTTCTCCCCGGTTTCCGGTTTCCTCCCCCAGTCCATGCATGTTAGGCTGATTGGCGTGTCTAAAGTGTCCGTAGTGTATGAATGTGTGTGTATGTGATTGTGCCCTGCGATGGACTGGCACCCTGTCCAGGGTGTACCCCGCCTTGTGCCCGATGCTCCCTGGGATAGGCTCCAGGTTCCCCCGTGACCCTGAAAAGGAGTAAGCGGTTGAAGATGGATGGATGGATGGATGGCTTTTATTGCCCTGTAACTTTTTTCCACCCTCTTCTAATTGCCTGATGTTATTTACTAACTGTTTTCAGCAGCCTGACCTTCTCTACTATGCCTGATACAATGTTTAGCTATACAATACTCAGATTAAAAACAAAAAGAACAATTGAAAAGTAAAAATGTGAGTGTGAACACAAAGGGATATCTTTCTTTTTCTTTCTTCATAGTGGGAAGTGTATTTTTTTTCTCTACCCATGCTGACTCTCATAATAGCTACACGGTATTAACACTTTCTATCTTTCAGCCTTGACTGCGAGTTAAAGCCGTTCCCTAGAAACCAGTTTTGCCACCTCATCATAGGGTCAAATGTTAAAAGTACCATTTTGCTGTTGCAGCTTAGCAGGCTGAAATGTGTAATTGTACAGTATTGTGTGAAAATCTTGACATACTGGCAAAATTGTTGTTTGGCACCGGCTGCCTCTTTATAATGTTAATGATGCTGAGACTATGCATTAATCACAGGCTTTGCCTCTGAAAACATGATGTCTTCAGAGTGGAAACAGACATCATATAGATACAGCAGTTTGGGATTTTGAATGTTAAAAAAAAAACATTGGATGGAAACACCATGTCCAAAATGCGCTTAAAAGTCTTATGTGCTCAATTGAGTCAAATAATTATTTTATCCGCTAACAAGACACGCACATAAACTACGA
This sequence comes from Noturus placidus, assembly GCA_022414735.1. Lineage (NCBI taxonomy): Eukaryota > Metazoa > Chordata > Actinopteri > Siluriformes > Ictaluridae > Noturus > Noturus placidus. The sequence continues at coordinate 94,487 of JAFFST010053690.1, read as the reverse complement.
TGGAATCACATTCACCGTATTAATTCCTCCATATGCATCAAAAATGTCATGTGACTTTGGCTCAACAGATCATGTGATTGCAATAATTATTGCCTGGTGTGATTAGATATTCAGCACATGTTACCAACTTATACGGCGCAATAGCAATGCATTTTTCTGTCAGTTGCGCAGCATCTCAAATGTTGTTTTTGTCATTGTGAAATGCCTGAGCCAAAGTCTGTCATCAAAATGATTTGGTAGAACTATCTCCCTGAACTGTCTCACACGATTCCGTTCCCAAATATCAGGTATTCGCCTCCAATCACAAGATAACATGAGGTTTGTGATAGCGCTTGGTCTGAAGCACAAGTCATTTATTATATTGGAAAAAAGAGCTATAGTGGCTTCCCCAGTTGCAACAGCTTCCATTTGAATACAGTTTATATTTGTATAACTACGATTTTGCTCCCTTGACCACTGGAAACGGTGGCTTAACCGCAAATCTTTTATGCAATATTCCACTTTTTTTACATAAGTTATATATAGATAGATAGATAGATAGATAGATAGATAGATAGATAGATAGATAGATAGATAGATAGATATCCATCCATCCATCCATATTTCCTATACCGCTTATCGTTCCTTCAGGGTGACGTGGGAACCTGAATCTTATCCCAGGAAACATGGGGCACAAGGCAGGGTGACAATCCATCGCAGTGCACAATATATATATATATATATATATATATATATATATATATATATATAGTATCTCACAAAAGTGAGTACACCCCTCACATTTGTGTAAATATTTGATGATATCTTTTCATATCTTCAACACTGAAGAAATGACACGTTGCTACAATGTAAAGTAGTGAGTGTACAGCTTGTGTAACAGTGTAAATTTACTGTCTCCTCAAAATAACTCAACACTATTACTAGTGTATACTATATACTAACACTCAACATTAATGTCTAAACCGCTGGCAACAAAAGTGAGTACACCCCTAAGTAAAATTGTCCAAATTGGGCCCAAAGTGTCAATATTTTGTGTGGCCACCATTATTTTCCAGCACCGCCTTAACTTTCTTGGGCATGGAGTTGACCAGAGCTTCACAGGTTGCCACTGGAGTCCTCTTCCACTCCTCCATGATGACATCACGGAGCTGGTGGATGTTAGAGACCTTGTGCTCCTCCACCTTTCGTTTGAGGATGCCCCACAGATGCTCAATGGGGTTTAATGTCTAATGTCTAAACCGCTGGCAACAAAAGTGAGTACACCCCTAAGTCT
>JAFFST010053690.1:17724-30089 GCA_022414735.1 Noturus placidus | reverse complement strand
ATCACATACACACTCACACACATTCATACACTACGGACACTTTAGACACGCCAATCAGCCTAACATGCATGTCTTTAGACTGGGGGAGGAAACCAGAGTACCCGGAGGAAACCCCCGACACACGGGGAGAACATGCAAACTCCGCACACACATGGCCCTGGCAGGACTCGAACCCCGGACCCTGGAGGTGTGAGGTGGACGTGCTAACCACTAAGCCACCGTGCGCCCCCACTTTATTTAAATACTTTGCAATTTCACATTAAAGGTGGGAAGAGTTCTGACCTTATTTATCTTACTTTCTTCTTTTCACAAAAAGCTGCCATTTTAACAGGGGTGTGTAGATTTTTTTTTTTATATCCACTGTAACTCAAACATTTCGAACTGTTAACTCTGTCTGTGAGTAAGTTATTTGTTAGATAACTAGTCGTGTATTGCCATGTTCACTTTTCTATTAATTTGCTTCATCCACCAGGGGTTGGACTGTTAATCATCTGGGGCTGAGCCCAGATTCATCTCCATCAAAAATGTTTAAAAACGTACTTCTAAATGGACTTTTTTTTCCCCTAGCACAGCTAGTAGAGTATAGTTTTGTTTTATGGAAGCTGTCACTGTATGATATGAACAGAAAAAGTTGGATTTATCATAAAACTTGCCTTGGGTGCATCATTGTATGGGTTTAGCTGTTACAGTGCCATGCAAAGTACATTATCTTTATTATGCTCTGATCAAGTTCATGTAAACTGGAATTAATATAGACATTTACACACCTTGTTTTCCTGCTCAGAATGAGAGGATGTTAGTGTTTGTTTCAACCCTTTTACTGGTTAAAATGAATAAAGATATCGGCGTTTATCAATTTTCCCCCTCACACTGACTGTTAGCTAGCGTTTGGCAGAAATGAGAGCCGTCAGCCAATAACACACGAGTCTGATTGGTCACGCCTCCATTCACTGAAGCATCTTCAGGGCTACAGCCCTTAATGCCCAGGCCAGGTTATATATATCCACCACAGTTGTTTCATTAATAGCAAATTATATGGGCCCTAAAATGGCACTGCCGACACTATGATCTCCATGAAAACTCTTATGCATGCTTCTTTTAACAGTAAGACGTCATACAGTCTGCGGGGTCCTACAGGTGTACTGTCTGTCCTAGCTCAAATATATCCAACTGAAACTAGACTGTCAGTGAGAGAAGGCGTCCAGCTCTTCCTGGAAAGTAAACAAACCAATGGTCATTTGTACAAATCAACATGACTCTTCTACTTTCATACTTTCAGAATTTTAGTGACACACACAGAAACAAATTTGCACCACTGGCTGTCCGTTTTTTTTTTTAAAGGTTCTTATAGATTATAGTAGTGAAAAATGTATATGTACTGTAAAATTTCTAAACATCACTATATAACCTTTGCTGCACAATGAACACATGATTATATATTCAGTTATCCCCCTGTGATCGAATGGGAACTAAACACAGGAAAGAAAAAGGGTTCTTCAAGAATTCTTTAAGGATTTGTTGAATAATTCACCAGAAATCGATGGGGCAAAAAAGCACAGTCGACTGCTGGGTAGGTATGGTCCAAGTCTTAAAAGAACTGTGTTAAGACGTGCATGTAATGTTCAATAACCGAATAATCTGCTGCCATGAGTAAAATCCCCCCCCCTTTTTTGTGTGTGTGTGTGTGTGTGGGGGGGGTTAATTTATACTTTCTAGGATTGACTTCAGTCACTGACATCTCTATAATGCTTTTTCTTTTTTCTATTTGGATGTTTCGTGTTTTGTACGCAATAAGAATACTAAATATCACCAAAAAGGATTTGTTGAATAATTAAGGGTACTTGGCCTCCTAAAAGGGTACCACGTGGAATCTTTTATGATAAGGAAACCCACTGTTATAGGGTTCTGTATTGAATCTTTAAGGCTTTCCTCAGGGCGAATTGGAATTGGTCGCAGGATTTCAGTGAAGCATGTCGTTAGGATATGCTTTACCACATCATACCTTATTTGCATAGAACTGAGAAAATCTCAATTTAAACATGGCTTGCTTCTGTCTCCATAATCACAGCTCTGTGCTGCGCACTTGCATAGCAAATTAATGGTTTCCTTCCTTTGTCACTTGCTAGTGTGCACCGAGTTAAGCACATTGACTGATGCCGGGTTAGACGGCTGAGCAACATGTCAATCAAATTTGCCAAAGCTGCAGGCTGTTGTGTTGATGTTATTGATAGGTGTTTATTCACTCTTCTAGCATCATCACCACACCGAGGACACGGCTCACTTTATTCTGTAGGATGCGTGCTAGCGATGTCATTTATAGTGTTTATCAATCCATAATCATTTCATTATTTCAATGCATTACTTGGTGTGACCAAGCAGTAATAATAATGAGCTTTGTAGATTCATTTTGAACTTGTGTATTATCTTCAGAAGCAGCACTGTCAGTCTGTAAGTCTGCTGGCTATGAATAAGCGCTGACATAAAGACAGACCAGATTCTTGGTCATTATAAAATAATTGTGTGGGTTATTTAGTATGTATTAGGAGTTTGCAGGGTTTCCTCTGGGTACTCTGGTTTCCTCTCCCAGTCCAAAGACATGCGTTGTAGGCTGATTAGCATCTCTATATTGTCCTGTGTGTGTGTGTGTGTGTGTGTGTGTGCGTGCGTGTGGTATTCAGTTAGACAAGAATGCGAAGTAGAAGGCTTTTATACTTTTGGATCATGTTATATATGAAGTATCTTTATTGTGTGTCTCAGTTAAGGTGAGGGAGGACATTGGACATCTGGACTGATCCTTCTCTTTTTGGTAAGATCCCCCACCCCCCACAATTAAAACACCACCACAACTTGACTTGTGCACAAAGTGAGTCCACACAGAGAGCCATGTACCTGTACCTGCAGGTAGCCAAGGATTACAAATATTAGACCGCAGCACGCTGTAGTGGAAATGCATTTATTTATCTTCATGAATTGATAGAACACACTCTTAGTTTGTGAGTGTGTGTGTGTGTGTGTTTGTTTTCCTGTGTGTGTTGCTATCTAGCTTGACCTTGAGTGAATGCGTGGGGATCAGTTAATAAGAGAGCCTAGCTGGAGATTCTTTACTTATGAAGCCTGTATTGTTATCAGAGGGACTCATTGGACGGGCTGTAGACATTTGCCATGACCGCCAGTGACCTGAAGAGTCATTTAACTGCTTCATGGTGTATTTTAAAAAAATAAATATATATATCAAATATAATCAGGAGACTTAAATATTGATGATAAGAAGGAGCGGACACAGAAGATCGACTGAGATTTTGTCAGCCTTGTTGTAAGCTCGCCGTAAATGTCTGATGCTGTTCGCCGACACGTGAGACCGGGGGAGAATTTGGGTTCAGTGCACTGTAGTTAACATGTAACAGTTTCCCCTGAGCTGAGATTCTAAAAAAGTTATCCTACTGGATAAAATTAAGCACTGGTCTGCATCTTGACCTTGAGTGGATGTGTATGTCCTGCCTTTTAATAGAAATATGTAAAAACTATTGAAAAAGAATGTCTCTTCTGCTTCTGGATGTTGTATAATTAAGCAGGATAAAGAGGCGCCTTCGGTGTGCTTCGGATCTGCATAGAGCATCTCTCGGTCAAGAGATTTAGTAGCACCCCTGATTTTTCTGTGTGAATACCGTATTTTCCGCACTATAAGGCGCACCTAAAAGCCTTAAATGTTCTCAAAAATCGGCCGTGCGCCTAATAATCCGGTGCGCCTTATGTGTGGACTGAGTTCCACAATCTGTTAAAACGTTGTGCGGCTTTAGTTGGCGTAACAACCGTGTGTGCCTTATAACACGGTGCACCTTATGTATTGGTCAAGTACAGAAATGGACCCCGTAATTGAGACTGCGCCTTATAATCCTTATAATCCGCGCCTTATAGTGCGGAAAATACGGTAATTGCTGTGTGATCTGAATTCTGGGCTGATCCTTCTCTTTTTGATAAGGTCCCCCACCCCCACAATTAGACACCACCACAACTTGACTTGGTGCACAAAGTGAGTCCAATATTACGCCAAAGTGGTAAAAAAAAAAAAAAAAAACAGGCACCATCATTAAAGGCTTTTCAGGCATGCCTATATATCCAGCACTTTTTAATGCTTGTGGGCCACATCAGACATCGGCTCCAGTATTGAGTCCTATAACAATGTGAATAATAGATGCCATTCAACAGAAATGTGTCTGAGGCTTGTTTTTCACATCATTATAGGTTCCCTAAGTATTGTGCATATCTATCTTTAGCATATCCTAACCTTAATGACCCTGAAATCATATTTTCACTTCTGCTCCTGTTCATTAATGGTATCGCTCATTTCCCAACATCAGCAAGGATCTGCGTCACCCTCATGGAGTCAATCAAATGTTGTTTTGAACCGGAGTTTAATAAGTGGGTGCCAACAGCTACAGCGCCAAAACGTTACCCTGTTTAGTGTCGGACAACACGGGAATCAGTTAATAAGAGAGCCTAGTTGGAGTTTCATTACTTATTGAGCCTGTACTGTTATCAGAGGGACTCATTAAGTGGGCTGCAGACATATGCCACGACCGCCAGTGATCTGAAGAGTCATTTGTAAAACCCCAAAGGATGGCCCTGGTGTTATCGGCGCTTCATAGCAAATATTTATATATAAATATATATATTTTTCAGCTGATTGTTGTTTGGATGTGATTTGGGGACGAACTCTCGTTATGCTCCTCTTTCTGAGGAGATGAATTGGGATCTGCGGCCAGAAGCTGGGAGTGAGCGAGTATGTGTCGCCCCGTAATCAGGAGACTTCGATATTGATGATGAGACGGAGCTGGCAGCAGTCCCGTTAGCGGAAGAGACACGGAACATCGACTGAGATTTTGTCAGCCTTGTTGTAAACTCCACATAAATGTCTGATGCTGTTCGCCGACACGTGAGACCGGGGGAGAATTGGGGTTCAGTGCACCGTAGTTAACACGCAACAGTTTCCCCTGAGCTGAGATTCTAAGAAGTGTAGTTTACTTGCATCACTGGATAAGCATGATTTAGTAAATTGGGTAATACGGAAAATAATAAATGGACAAGGTTGTGCTTTGAAAGACCTCTGGGGTGATTTTTAAATTAGCAATTGCATTGGAGTACAAAGTGTATATATATACTGTGCATTATAAGAATGGCTAAGTGTTATTGTGTCACTGTTATAATTATTAACTACTTATTTATTCATAGCTAAATAGTTATGCTTTGAACACCACCATCTATTATTATAAACTCAGAGTTTATAGACTCTCTTTACAGACTCTATTTATAGTGTATTTCTTTTCCTCTACACAAATTCCATTTAAACGCCCAGAGAGGAGAGGAGAATGATGTAGCCAATTCAGGGATGGGGTTTTTAGGGGGCCGTGATGGATAAGGGCCAATGGGGGAATTTCACCAGGACACCGGGATTTTAAATGGGCAGGGGGAGTCAGGACCTCGGTTTAACGGCTCATCCGAAAGACACTGCTGTTTATAGAGTATAGTGTCCCTGACACTATATTAGGGCATTAGGACACCACACAGACAACAGGGTGAGAGCCCCCTGCTGGCCTCCATCCATGTACTGGCTTCGCTTCGAACCCAGGCATGAGCTGCACAGTGATATGACTCTGGCATGATTAAATGGCCTCCTTTCAACATATTAAGAGAACAGATGCACTGGATTTAACATGAAGACATCTGCTTTAGTGCTCACTTATCCTACTTATAAAACAGGAATTAAAATGACTTCTAAAAATATATTTTTTAAAAATCCACCAGGATTGAGTATGCTTGCTTGCAGTGTCCTTAAATTAAATTGAATTGGCTTGAAATTAAGGAATATGTACTAATCTTCTACAGATGGGACAAGAAAAAACAAACATCTGAAACAATTGAAAGTGATAAAGATCTGTCATAATAACTGTTACTGTAGCAGCCAACTGTTGCAAGTGATGCATTAAAAAGTCACAGAATTCACAAGCCCAACTCAAAGAATGTGTGTTTGTCATCAGTCTGTGGTCTGGAGTTAGTTGTCTCTTCTTCAAGAGAGTGCAAAAAAAAAGAGAGAGAGAGAGAATATCTGCCGGATTTACAGTTAATTACATAGTTTTTAGCATTGGTGCTTGTTGCTATGGTGGCAGTAATGTGAAGAAACTTGAGAAGAACTCATCTGCACTCTCTGAACCTTCGAACCTCGTACAATGAGGATGTTTTCACCTCCTTCAGCACCATAAGCACGTTGCTAAAATATTCTGAGCACACTGCAGTTTTCGGTAACACTTTCCATGATTTCTGTGTTTGTAAATGATTATATCTGTGTTTAGAAGTTGGTAATGATTCCTTGTAAGCATTTTTCCACACAATCATGTTGTGGCTCAGTCGGTACAATCATGTTGCGGCTGTGGCTCAGTCAGTAGAGCGGGTTGTCCACTAATCCACTAATCGTGGGGTTGGTGGTTCGAATCCCGGCCCGGGTGATCCCATGCCGAAGTGTCCTTGGGCAAGACACTGAACCCTAAGTTGCCCCCGATGGCAAGCTAGCACCTTGCATGGCAGCTCTGCTACCATTGGTGTGTGAATGTGGTCTCATTAGTAAGTCGCTTGTAAATGTAAAAATGATATTTCTGTAAAGCTGCTTTGAGACAATGTACCATTGTAAAAAGCGCTATACAAATTGATAAATTATTATTATTAATACAAGTGTCATTATTCATACTTTATGAACTATACATTTGTAATGTAATATAGAGACTCTTTATTCCAGATTAGTATCAGAATGCAAATGTGGTCTTTTGTTGTATTTAAAGTTTTCAATCTGTAATAATGTGTCTGTAGGTATTTTTGTAATTGTTCAGGAATTATGCATGCTGCATTTTAAAATTAGTAATTTATTATTATAATTGATTAACTTGTACAATACATCTTATTACTGTGAAATTATTTGACCATATCATTCACTTGACTTCAATTATGGGATTATGTATAGTTATTTATTTATTTATTTATTTATTACGTCTTAGTTATTTTATCCAAAGGTCATTATTAGTACTGGCACCCTGTCCAGGGTGTACCCCGCCTTGTCCCCGATGCTTCCTGGGATAGGCTCCAGGTTCCCCGTGACCCTGGTAAAGGAGTAAGGGGTAGAGGATCGATGGATGATCTTTATTAGTTATAAAGGTTATGCAGTACACTTAATGACATTAAAAGGAATCGTGAAACTTTCATCGCAGCATGATTTATAAGTTATAAAGGTTTCACTTATAGCGCATTATTAGAGTTATATGAGCCTTTATTACAGTTTATAAAAATGTTTAGAATAATTTTCAACTTGGAAATAATTACAAGCACAGTTAATGATTTATTTCACGTATCACCATAGAGTTCTGGTTCATTATGGTACCATATAAAGTTTGGGGTGTTTTTATTTTCACATTTTTAAAGTCCACTTAATTAATTGTCATACCATACGTGCAAATAGATGAGTGCTTGAAGCTGTGGACTGCGTCCCAAACCACGTACTTCTATATAGTAGCCGAGATACATGTATTTCACCTACTGTCTAGTAGGTAAGTATGCGGTTTGGGACGCAGCCGTGCTCTCCTGTTTGCCGTTAAACAGTTGAGCACTGCCATGTGTGTACGTGTCCTGTCGCAAAATGCGGTGACAATTCTCACACGACGTTAATAGTGTGATTAAGGTGTGCACATGTCTGTAATGCTCTCCAATAATCCGACTAAAACAGGAGTACTCCACATGTCTTAATTCGATTTGTTTACTTCGAGTATGATTTTTAAAAAATTGCTGTTTACATGCTAGTTTCTTAATCAGAGTATTGTCTGAATCGGGTTAATATCGGATTATTGTTGTCCGTGTAAACGTACTGACTGCAGCACATTTGTTGCTACATACAACGTATGAGTCCCTCTGTGTCCTACCAATCAATGGACCACCACTGATCAGATACCTTGTTAGTCCAACTTTAATGTCACTATTGTGTCTGACATTGTTGATCTGAGAAAGATCCATCATCCAAATGATATCTCGTTAGTTGTGCTGCTGTGGTGGTGGATTTCCATTGATGGGCGGGGTACGTGAAGGATTCTTATAGGATTCTTCTCATGTATGCATATAAGTTCTTACAGAGACTACATTTACATGTATGATATTTGGCAGACACTCTTTTCCAGAGTGACTTTTATTTATCTCATTTATACAACTGAGCACTTGAGGGTTAAGGGCCTTGCTCAAGGACCTAGCAGTGGCAGTTTAGCCGTGCTGGGATTTGAACTCACGACCTTCTGTCTTCTGTTTCCAAATTCCAACCCACTACCTAGCACTCCCCTATCACACGACCGCTATGTAAAGGCTAATGTGCTTCTGCTCATGCTATGCAGCTGAATACACTAACTGAGTGAGAAGTGGTAGGTCGTTGGTTAGGGCATTGGACTTCTGATCGGAAGGTCATGAGTTCAAATCCCAGTACCGCCTAGCTGAGCGCCTAGCTGAGCCCTTGAGCACTCTCCTTAACCTTAACCTTAACCCTCAACTGCTCAGTTGTATAATTAATATATACACCCTGTCTGCCAAAGTCATACATGTAAATGTAATCCCACACTAACTGACCTCTTCTACATGCATGAGCTTGCAAACGTCGAGTAGTGTTGATTGGATTGAGGGGGAGAAAGAGTATTCCCAACCCCCCACCCAGAGATCTATTTTGCTTTCTTAGACTCCCAGCTACAGATAGCTGTGGCATTTTTGGGATAGGGCAAATCTTTTTATGTTGTGCCACTCAGAAGCCTGAAGGCTCACTGTTGCTTCCATAAAATCCACATAAACCAAAAATATAGTTCGAGTACTCAACTATCTGTTCAATAACAAATACATAACATGTGTTTATTGTAGAACATCTGCATTGGAGGTTCACAAGAACCTTACTCTGTCCTGATTAGGATTGGTTAGTTTATTTTAAACAGCGCATTGCTTTGAAACTTTAATGGCTGATGGATAGGTTCTGCTCTGGCTAGTGTTAAACCGTTATTGAAAGTCAGTGCAGCAAGTAGGTCATTGCCGCATTCCTCAGGCTGATGGGTTAGCACATGGACTTAACCCCAGGAGTGTTAGAAAGTGGAAAATGCAAAGCATCCACAACACCACCACCACCCCTGCTTATCAGCAGATGTATGAAAATGCATTTATATGAATGCTTCAGAAATTCCTCCTTTTAATGATGAGGTAACTAGCCCACAGGCATCTGAGTAGTTGATGTACTTCTTGTAATAGGCTTTCTCAAAGCAGTGCAGGAACACTACGTGAAAGCCAGTAAATTAGAACTGCAGGCCCATTTTGTTTTCACCCTCTTGGCTAGCGCGGTGGCCTGTGCCCTGTCTGCCCAGTGGAACGAAGTCCACTTCAAATGTGTGATTTCAGACCGCTGTCTCTTTTGGTTCATTTGCATTTTTTCTCTTTTCTGTTTGTTTCATTTGCATTTTTTTTTCAGACGTTTCTTTGAATCCTGCATTGCTTTTACTGCTGTGTTTAGTTAGTTTATGAATAGACAATAAGGTGCCATTATAATAGCACCATGGTGATGCCTGATGTCTTTAACATGTAATATTGGATCATGTGGCAACATTGTGAATGATTTCCAATAGCAAGTCTGGGGAAGCTTCAGGCAGAGTCTCTTTGTGTATTATAACGCCCTTCTCATTAAACTAAAAAAAAAAAAAAGTTTGCTCAGAACATTTATTATATTAACACGCATCGCACATTTCCCACCACCCCATGCCTCTCTCTGTGACTTAATAAACTTTCTATTGAGACAAATGTCTGAAATCAGCAGGAGACACATCTGGGTGTCAATAGAGAATGCTAATTTAGACAGTTTTGCACTGTTTCCAGAAATCTCTTTATGACACTGGGATGGCACATGTCACCTCGTTTTGCCCGAGTGTGATTCATCCTTTAAGCAATAAACATTAATCCGCCATGCCTGTCTCTTATTGAATGAGCAAGAAAGCCGTTTTGCCAGCACTCCAGGAGCGCGGTGTGAGAAGCGTGAAATGAGACGCCTCAGTCATCGTTTCCCACAAGGCCCGGCTGTTCGCCATCCCTCAGCCTGTCAAGTGCTGTTGTTTCGCCGTTACGCCTCTTGTGAAATGACCTGTCAAGGTGGTAAATTTATTTGTTCTTATCTGCTGGTTGACTGTAATGTTGAGGCTTTGGGGATTTCAATCAGTTCTCACTCAGACTCCGGCTGGCTTAGCCAGGGTGGAGTCACCACTTCAGGGACGCGGGATGCAAATAAGGCCCTGCTGCTGCCGTTAATGAAGACTGTGTTTTTAGCTGTTATTCATTGTGGTTTGTCTTCTCTGTGTAAATAAAACGGGCCTTAGAAGTTGTTCTGTGACGTGACGGGCATGATTTATTTTTATTTTTTTAGTTTGTAGAAATTTAATAATGATGATCATTTCAATTTACGTAATGTAATGTATTTCTTACACTCCATGATACTTTACAGTATTCAAAGAGAGGTAGGAGAAGAAAATAAGCTAAGAGGAAGAGAAGTATAAAAGTTATTACTGGATGATGATGATGATACTTGATTTTGTCCTGCAGTTTACATCAATTATTGCTTACATTATGTACATTAATTCAATATTTTTAGAAGGGAACTATAAAACATGAAGTGTCCAGTATACCGGACATTTGTAGTAGGAAGCATGAAATCTGCAGGATTTTGAAGGTAATTATTAGAGATGCACCGATAATAAATTTCTCAGCCGATACCGATAGCCGATTATAGGTGATATCGACCGATTAGTTCTGCCTTTTATGCCTTCTTATAAATGAATAATAATTAATTCCATATTTTTGAAAGAAATGCAAATAAAAACTTTATTCTCTCCATTTCAACAAGTTGTTTCACAGTAACTGTTCTCATAAACAGAAATCCCATTACTCACATTAACATTAACACACGAACTAAATTCTGAAGATTAAAGTAAGATTTCTTAACTTATTGAATGTTATTAATTCAATATTAACATTAACTGAATTCTAAAAAGCTTCCTGTTAGTCTCACATTCACTCACCACTAACACACGCATTTCTACTTCATCATTGAACAACAAACTGGTAATATGTATAAACGTTTTTATATAGTAACATTAACTGGATATGAAATATGCTACTGTATATGTGTGTGTGTATGTGTGTGTGTGTATATGTATATATATATATATATATATTTAGCACATTCGCCTCACACCTCCAGGGTCCGGGGTTCGAGTCCCACCAGGGCCATGTGTGTGCGGAGTTTGCATGTTCTCCCCGTGTGACGGGGGTTTCCTCCAGGTACTCCGGTTTCCTCCCCCAGTCCAAAGACATGCATGTTAGGCTGATTGGTGTGTCTAAAGTGTCCGTAGTGTATGAATGTGATTGTGCCCTGCGATGGACTGGCACCCTGTCCAGGGTGTACCCTGCCTTGTGCCCGATGCCTCCTGGGATAGGCTCCAGGCTCCCCGTGACCCTGAAAAGGAGTAAGCGGTTGAAGATGGATGGATGGATGGATGGATATATATATATATATATATATATACTTACTTACTTACTTTTTTTGTCAACTTATCTTCATTTAAATCTCTCAACGTGCACTGGCGCTTTAATTCAGCTCGAGCAGTGTAGAAAAAAAAATTTGACTTTGACTGCTGCTCACTTGCGGTGTAAAATTTTAGCAGTGCAGAGATCAGAGATTACACACTGCAGTTTGTATTCCACACAAGACATCATCTTTACACACAGCACGCAATCTGTGTTTTCCCGCCCTCTTTTGATAGACAGGATATGATCGGTTCTGACCACCGGATGTTTTTAAACTATTGGCCAATGGCCCATAGTAAAATAAAAAGCTTTTATTGGCTGATACATTGGTGCATCTCTAGTTATTATCATCCATCCATCCATCCTCCACCACTTACTCCTCTTTCAGGGTCATGGGGAACCTGGAGCCTATCCCAGGGAGCATGGGGCACAAGGCGGGATACACCCTGGACAGAGTGCCAGTCCATCGCAGTAGTTATTATCATTATTATTATTATTATTATCCTTGGTTTGATCCTGAGCACAGGTTACTGCGTCTGTGTGTTGCATGTTCTCCATATGTCCACATGGGGATCCTCAGGGTTTTCCGCTTTTCTACCACCTCTGAAAAATGTGACAGTAAGTGGATCAGCTAAGATATAAATTGCCCCTAGGTATGAATGTGTGTGTGTGCAGTGGGGGAAAAAGTATTTGATCCCCTGCTGATTTTGTACGTTTGCCCACTAACAAAGAAATGATCA
>JAFFST010053689.1:67385-81256 GCA_022414735.1 Noturus placidus | reverse complement strand
ACACTTAAGTGTGACAAACATGCAAAGGAACAGGAAATGAGGAAGGGGGCAAACACTTTTTCACACCACTGTATATGTTCATGTACATTTACATTTATTCATTTAGCAGACGCTTTTATCCAAAGCGACTTACAAATGAGACACACTCACACACCAATGGGAGCAGAGCTGCATGCAAGGTGCTAGCTTGCCATCGGGGGCAACTTAGGGTTCAGTGTCTTGCCCAAGGACACTTCGGCTTGTGATCACCCGGGCCGGGATTCGAAACACCAACACCACGATTAGTGGATTAGTGGACAACCCGCTCAACCCACTGAGACACAGCCGCCATGTACCCTGCATAACTGCATGAGCCCTTATGACACGCTACACTTCAGTACATTTTGGGTCAGTACCTGACTCTGATGATGTGCACTGAATAGAATCAGACAGGGTTGTATAGTCCGGACAGTAGCTGCTGGTAACCAGCCTCCAGCAGGCCTCCACATGATGATCAGTCAGTGTGGACCGGTGTTTGGACTTAATTATGTTCATGTGGGAAAAGGCGGAGTCACAGAAATAATAGCAGCGACTGGCTCCAGTAAAGTAAAGTGTTGAAAGCGTCTGTGAGACTCTGACTGACAGCTGTCAATCTGTCAATCTGCTCCGTGCAGTGCAATGTTCACCTGCACACAAGCCTTCCACTGCGTCTCCAGCTCTGACCCGAGGTTCTGGAAGTTCATGGTGCTGCAGCTCTGAGGACAGAAGGTGTATTTTCTGTTTAAAGGCATTAACTGAGCGGATCATACTGACCACGGTGTGTCTCTTCCTTACAGAGCCAAATGAATCTCATCTCACATGCTGGTCAGATCGGTTAAAACGCCTCTGATCATCACTGAGTCGGGAGATTCTGCATGTTTAACAGCACAAACACACTCCCTTATCTCTGGACAGAGCTCTGGAAATCTCTGCAGGAATTATCCCCACTGACCCCTCTCACGTCAGTGTGTAGGAGCTCAGTGTGGTCACACACCTCATTGCGGGCCGGTCCGTGGGGACTGATATTAATGTGCACACTGGGAGCTGGGTTTGTCTTTAAAAGACTGAAAGAAGTTAACTCGGTGATTTCGCTCGCTAGTCTTTAGCGCTGACGCGTTTGATCACCCTAACCCTAACACTGTACGTCAATGCAAACATTTATTTATTTATTTTTTAATGGCCATCTACCCGCTCTTCCTTAGCGATCGACCGGTGGATCGCGATCGACGTATTGTGCACCCCTGCACTAAAGTATCTCAAACTCACGTCAGGTTTATTTATAAAGCGCTGTCCATGTTCAGATAACCGAACTGAACCATGTTTTCAGTCATCTGACCGTTAACGAAGTGCTCATCATGTCCAGGTCTGTTTTTCAGATCACGTCTGAACGTAGCTAGGTCGCTAGTCCGTTGTGTGAAGTAACCGCTACCTTGTTAACGAGCACTGGATAGGAAGTAACGCATGCTGCCTCTCAGGATATGTTCTGCAATTTTACTCAATGTAACCATGGCAACGACGTCTGGTGCTTGAGGAACACAAACACGAGCGTTAAAGAAAGAACAGCGGTCTGACGTAGACCCAGAGGTATTGTGGGTAACGCTCACGTATGACCTTTAGTTTGCGTTTGGGGAAAATTTCAGCAGATTTTATCACACACACGCACAGTGTGTGTTGTTTCAATGTCTTCCTGCACATGTGATACGATCCCACAGTGTGTGTACACCTTGTACAGCGCAGTGTGTATCATCAAACACGACTTATTCTTCTGTTTAAACAGAGGAAACCTCATCATCCTCATCAAACAGGTGGAACACAGATTAAACCCAGCTACACGTCACCAACAGACTGTGTGTGTATGTGTGTGTGTGTGTGTATGCGTGTGTGTGTGTGTGTGTGTAGGGTCTGGGGTCACTATATAATTTTCTCATACACATCCAGAGATTCATACAGACACAGAAAGAGAGGGATTATACAGGCGGAGGAGTACACACGCAGAGGTACAGACACACACACACACACACACACACACACAGCTGTACATGTGTATTGTTTCAATGTCTTCCTGCACATGTGATATGTTCCCACAGTGTGTGTACACCTTGTACAGCGCAGTGTGTATCATCAAACACGACTTATTCTTCTTCTGTTTAAACAGAGGAAACCTCATCATCCTCATCAAACAGGTGGAACACAGAATAAACCCAGCTACACGTCACCAACAGACTGTGTGTGTGTGTGTGTGTGTGTGTGTGTGTGTGTGGTCTGGGGTCACTATATAATATTATCACACACATCCAGAGATTCATACAGACACAGAAAGAGAGGGATTATGCAGGCGGAGGAATACACACGCAGAGGTACACACACACACACACACACACACACACACACACACACACACACACACACATACAAACAACGCTCTATATTAAAATGTTTATACCTTTTAAAATGATTCAAACATAAAAAGATTCAATATTTATTTTCCGTTGACAGTATTACACTTTCACAGGTGTTTATTCGATGTTTAGTTTTTCTCATCATCTAAAAAAATGTTTATTTAAATGTTTATTTAAATGAATCCTGAAAGAATCATTTTACTATTTTAAAATAACTATAAAAATGTGTATGATTGTGTATCTATAATAATATAACAATTATTTCAATGAATACATTTAATATATAAATTTACATAATGGTTATAAAAGTAATTTGATAGCAATAATAATAATAATAATAATAATAATAATAATAATAATAATACAGATTTAGACTTTATTTAAGGACGTTTCTGTGAAGTTTAAAATCATTTGCAAATGTGAAATTCGTAGTATCTATAAAGACATATAATTAAAATAATAATATAATCATCATAACGTATTTGATCTTGTTGTCTATTTTATATTGTATTTTTAAATAATTGCATTAAAAGAGTTTTGCACTTAAATGATATGAATAGCTGTTAAAGTATTCATGAATCTGTTGTCAGTGTTTTATTTTAATAAACGTTAAACTGCTCGTATTTGTATTGTTTTAAGTAATTACAGAAATGTGGTGAAGTTGTTCTAATTAGATTGAAATTCTAAGCTAATTACTAATAAGAACAAATGTATTTTTTTTTGTTTTTAACACAATTTAACAGCGATTCTAAAAAATGACGTTAACTTAAATATAAATTATTACTAAAATAATCACAGTAAAGTGTTTTTTGCCTTCCAAGTGAATCACTTTTAAATGGAATTGAGATGAAAGTAATATTATATCTTAAAATGATCTGTTACATTCTGCTGCAGATGCCGCAGTGTGTGTGTGTGTGTGTGTGTGTGTGTGTGTGTGTGTGTGTGTGTGTGTGTGTGTGTGTGTGTGTGTGTCATTTGAAAATCTGAAGGTCTTTGATGTCCATTTGCACTGAGATGTGTCTTTGGCGCCCCCTCAGGAGGAAACTCAGAATATAAATACATATCATTTCAGCTCTACATTCAGCGATTGGTCAAAACACCAGGTGACAAAGGGATAAATGATCTCTACAATATTTTTGGTTGCTATGGATACCGCACAGCGCCTTCCCGATGGCAATTGTTCATGATGATTTGAGACCACGTGACGTTATACCTCAGGACACTCAACAAGATTAACTTATATACCATTTCATCTTTACTCGCACAAAACCTCTCATTTCTTCAGAATCCCTGCAGAGACGTCTTATAGATGCAATGTGTATTTAGAGTAAAGATCAAATTGGTATCAGGAAACAATCCAGGATGATCTATATGGTTATTATAATTCTGACAGGCTGGCGCGTGACTCTAGAACAGAACAGGAGCTCTTTTCTTTCACTTTCACTTGAAATAAAGCTCTGTCCTTACACCACTGCAGTCAAACATCAACGCAACTCATATAAGAGCTCTCCGATTCATCATTAGTGCGTTCCTCATTAATCCAGCCAAGGTTATATCATCAGCATATCTGATCAGACTGAACTTGTTGTCATGGATATACATTCAAACAGAAACGGTGATAAAACACATCCCTGAGGCACACCTGCATTTATTTACATTTATTCACTTAGCGGACGCTTTTATCCAAAGTGACTTACAAATGAGAGATACAGTGAGATAAGTGATATCAAGCAGGGAACAATACAAGTAATGCCACTATACAAGATGCATTAATTGAGTTCTAGAAGAAGCAACGTGCGCAGAGTCGAGGTGGAAGTGCAATTATTTATGAGTTGGTTAGGTGTTGACGGAGGAGGTGGGTCTTTAGCTGTGTTTTGAAGATGGTGAGTGAGTCTGCAGTCCTGATTGAGGTTGGAAGTTCATTCCACCACTGAGGAACAGTTAGTGTGAAGGTTCTGGAAAGGGAGCTTGTGCCGCGCTGAGTAGGAACTACTAAACGTCGGTCGCTAATCGATCGCAGATTGCGTGAGGGAACGCAAGCCTTCAGGAGAGAGTTGAGGTAGGGGGCGCTGTTCCAGACAAGGTCTTGTAGGTGAGCATCAAGGCCTTGAATTTGATGCGGGTGGATACAGGAAGCTAGTGGAGGGAGAGAGAGAGGGGTGTAATTATAATGATTTCATCAGACAGACTTCTTCTAAACATAACACTCTGTTAAAAGTCTTTGATCCAGACCAAAAGCTGCTATTTTTATCCATGTCCATTTTATCCATTATCCATGTTAGCATGACGCTGTGATAAAACATGGGTCTGAATAAATAAAACTCGGCAGTTGGAGGTGCTCGGTGGAGGTGCATGGTGGAGGTGCATGGTGGAGGTGCATAGTGGACGTGCTCGACGGAGGTGCATAGTGGAGGTGCTCGGTGGGGGTACATGGTGGAAGTGCTTGGTGGAGGTGCTCAGTGGAGGTGCATGGTGGAAGTGCTCGGTGGAGGTACTCGGTGGAGGTGCATGGAGGAGGTGCTCAGTGGAGGTGCTCGGTGAAGAAGCATGGTGGAGGTGCATAGTGGAGGTGCACGGTGGAGGTGTATGGTGGAGGTGCTTGGTGGAGGTCCATGGTGGAGGTGCTTGGTGGAGGTGCTTGGTGGAGGTCCATGGTGGAGGTGCATGGTGGAGGTGCATAGTGGAGGTTCTCGGTGGAGGTACTCGGTGGGGGTGCATGGTGGAGATGCTCGGTGGGGGTGCATGGTGGAGGTGCTCGGTGGAGGTACTCGGTGGAGGTGCATGGAGGAGGTGCTTGGTGGAGGTGCTTGGTGGAGGTCCATGGTGGAGGTGCATAGTGGAGGTTCTCGGTGGAGATGCTTAGTGGAGGTGCTTGGTGGAGGTGCTTGGTGACCATTCACTCATGTTGAGTTGTCTCCTCAGTACCGCTTTGTTCTCTATAGGTAAACTGATGTATGTCTAGCGGTCCTGGAGGTAGTGAGAGGTGTTTAAGTATTACCCTTTCCACACATTTACTCAGAATGCTAGTCGGGACAATTGGCCTGATTTGAGGTTTAGTTTAGTGTTGATGACCCAGTATTTTTTGGTACTGGTATTATTATAGCTAACTTCCTTGAACAGGGCATAAGATTTCTATTCAGTACATATCGAAACAATCTTCTCAGAACAATCTTCACCTGGTGCATACAGATGTTAAGGACCGTGCCTCTCAGACCTGCTTACTAGGCCTGATCTTTGCAAGACCTTGGCTGCATCCTGGCTCTGTCAGAGTTATAGGGTCCCAATGCTTAGCTAAGCTATAAACATTATTCATGGACACATTACGGTCACTTGTGTGAAATCTACTTTAAAACTGCTTCAGTTCTGGTGCAGAGATGATTCTGATACACTGCTGTTTATTCACATCTTAATATGGAAGCGATTCCAGGTGTTCTTTACATCATTAACACTGAAAAACTGAAAAACCGTCTTATTCACGCACTTACAGGTGTGTGTGTGTGTGTGTGTGTTAGGGAAGGAGATGGTGGATTATATCTGTCAGTACCTGACGGACATCAGACAGAGACGTGTCCTCCCGGATGTTCAACCCGGCTTCATGAAGTCTCAGCTTCCTGATAAAGCTCCTCATGAGCCGGAGCCGTGGGACGCCATCATGCAGGATGTGGAGAACATCATCATGCCCGGGGTCAGTGCACACATCACTCACTCATCCATCACTCATCCCGCACTCATCCCACACTCACCCCTCACTCACCCCTCCCTCACTCCTCCCGCACTCACTCACTCATCCCACACTCATCCTTCACTCACTTACTCATCCATCACTCACTCACTCATCCATCACTCATCCCGCACTCATTCACTCATCCCACACTCATCCCACATTTACCCCTCACTCACTCATCCCGCACTCACTCACTCATCCCTCACTCACTCATCCCGCACTTTCTCACTCGGTTACCCCTCACTCACTCACTCATCCATCACTCACTCATCACTCACCCCTCACTCACTCATCCCACACACTCTCACTCGGTTACCCCGCACTCACTCACTCACCCCTCACTCACTCACTCATCCCTCACTCACTCATCCCGCACTCTCTCACTCGGTTACCCCTCACTCACTCACTCACTCATCCATCACTCACTCACTCATCCCTCACTCACTCATCCCACACTCTCTCACTCGGTTACCCCTCACTCACTCACTCACTCACTCACTCATCACTCATCCCTCACTCACTCATCCCGCACTCTCTCACTCAGTTACCCCTCACTCACTCACTTATCCATCACTCACCCCTCACTCACTCACTCACTAACTCACTCATCCCGCACTCATCACTCACTCACTCACTCATCACTCATCCGCACTCTCTCACTCGGTTACCCCTCACTCATCACTCACCCCTCACTCACTCATCCCGCAGTCACTCACTCAGTTACCCCTCACTCATCACTCACCCCTCACTCACTCATCCCGCAGTCACTCACTCGGTTACCCCTCACTCACTCACTCACTCATCCCGCACTCATCACTCACTCACTCACTCATCCCGCACTCACTCGGTTACCCCTCACTCATCACTCACCCCTCACTCACTCATCCCGCACTCACTCACTCGGTTACCCCTCACTCACTCACTCACTCATCCCGCACTCATCACTCACTCACACATCCATCACTCACTCACTCAGTTATCCCTCACTCACTCACTCACTCACTCACTCACTCACTCACTCACTCACTCACTCACTCAGTTATCCCTCACTCACTCACTCACTCACTCACTCCTCACTCACTCATCCCGCACTCATCACTCACTCACACATCCATCACTCACTCACTCACTTACTCAGTTATCCCTCACTCACTCTCTCACCCCTCACTCATTCACACATCCATCACTCACTCACTCAGTTATCCCTCACTCACTCATCCCTTACTCACCCCTCACTCACTGATCCCTCACTCACTCACTCATCACTCTTTCACCCTTCACTCATCCCTCACTCACTCATCTCTCCATCCACTCTCAGTCAACTGATCCACTCTCCATTTTCTCCATTCAGCAAGATGTTCACAGGTGTGTGTGTGTGTGTGTGTGTGTGTAGGTTGTTCATTGGCAGAGTCCCCACATGCATGCATATTTTCCTGCTCTGACCTCGTGGCCATCACTGCTGGGAGACATGCTGGCCGACGCCATCAACTGCCTCGGCTTCACCTGGGTAACACACACACACAAACACACACACACACACACATACACACACACACACAGGTGTGTATCACTACTCTGAATCTGAAGTTTAGTGTGTGTGTGTGTGTGTGTGTGTGTGTGTGTGTGTTATAGGCATCGAGTCCTGCTTGTACAGAGTTGGAGATGTGTGTGATGGACTGGCTGTGTAAAGCACTGGGGTTGCCAGATCATTTCCTACACCATCATCCAGAGAGCCATGGAGGGGGAATACTGCAGGTACACACACACACACACACACACACACACACACACACACACACACACACACTAATCACACTAAACACCACTGTTGAGTAGTGTATCAGTGTTAAGTATACTGTGTGTGTGTGTGTGTGTGTGTGTGTGTTAGAGTACAGTGAGTGAGTGCACACTGGTTGCCCTGCTCGCTTCCCGTAAAGACAAAATCCTGCAGATGAAGAGCAGAAACTCACCCACCGACTCACACACTGATGCCTTCACTAACACACACACCGACACGGACGAGTCCACGCTGAACTCCACACTCATCGCCTACGCCTCAGACCAGGTACTCACACCACACACTCCAAATCATTCTCATTAATATGCGCATAATTAAAGGATAAAAACACTTCAAATAAGTGTGTGTGTGTGTGTGTGTGTGTGTGTGTGTGTGTGTGTGTGTGTGTGTGTGTGTGTGTGAAAAGGCTCATTCCTCAGTGGAGAAGGCCGGGTTGATCTCTCTGGTGAAGATCAGGTTTCTGGAGACGGATGAAAAGTTCTCGCTGCGTGGAGAAACCCTGCAGAGAGCCATTCAAGAGGACAGGAGGCGGGGCTTAGTGCCTGTCATGGTAACAGCTCAATGCTGGCAAACTCAGAAAAAATAAAAGGTGTATTAAATATAGTGTATGTGTAGGTAGCTACCTAGCATTATGTAAATTAAACCTAGTGGTGTACATTGCACAGCACACTGCTAGCTCACAGCTAGCTAACTCCCAAAACACATGGTAGCTAGCATAAAATACACATGATACAGCATCCTCCTAGCTAGCTAGCATAACTTATATTTCACAATGTATGACTAGCTACATAACATTATGTACATTATACAGTGCTGGATAGTTAAGTGAAGTAATATAGTGTGTGTGTGTGTGTGTGTGTGTGTAGCTGTGTGCTACGCTAGGTTCTACAGGTGTGTGTTCCTTTGACTGTCTGCAGGAGCTAGGACCCATTTGTAAGTTTAGCCAATTTACCTATATTTATGTTAAATTAAACTCCAAATTTCCAACACAGTGTGTGTGTGTGTGTGTGTGTGTGTGTGTGTGTGTGTGTGTGTGTGTGTGTCAGGTGCTCGTGAAGGTCTGTGGCTACATGTTGATGCAGCATACGCAGGTTCTGCCTTCCTCTGTCCTGAATTACGCAACTTCCTGTCTGGGATGGACTACGCAGACTCGTTCGTCTTCAACCCGTCTAAATGGATGATGGTGCACTTCGACTGCACAGCATTCTGGTGAGAGAGGGAACGGATTAGCGTTAGCGCACCTTACTGGTGCAGTCTAATTTAGTATTTGTCCTATTAGTGTTGCCATAGTTCAGTCGGCACCTTCTTGCTTAATATAATGCTAATTTCCACTAGCCTTCCTCTGGGATATTCAGTGTTATGTTAACACAAAGCTAAAAACATCCTTTTCTAAAACACACATTTCTGATTATTTATTTAAATATCTGATTATTTCTGGTGACCATAAGCAACTGAGGATCCTGTGAATCACTACACCACTGCTCTCTCTCTCACTCTCACACACACACACACACACACACACACACACACACACACACACACACACACACACACACACACACACTTGTACACACACCTGTTAAATCAATACACACCTGATAAATCAATACACACCTGATAAATCAATACACACCTGATAAATCAATACACACACACACCTGATAAATCAATACACACCTGATAAATCAATACACACACACACCTGATAAATCAATACACACCTGATAAATCAATACACACCTGATAAATCAATACACACACACACACACCTGATAAATCAATACACACCTTACATCACAAACACACTAACACACTCATACATTAGTGTTTATGTCGTTTAACTGTGTGTGTTTGTTCCTGTAGGGTGAAAGACAAGCTTAAACTCCAGCAGACCTTCAGTGTTGATCCTCTTTACCTGAGACACGACAACTCCGGAGCTACAGACTTTATGGTACACACACACACACACACACACACACACACACACACACACACACACACACACATTTTCATATTAAATACATTATGATTCCAAACACTATTCCATCACACTCTCTCTCCCTCTTTCCAGCACTGGCAGATTCCTCTGAGTCGCCGTTTCCGCTCATTAAAGTTGTGGTTTGTTCTTCGCTCCTTCGGCCTGAAGAACCTTCAGGTTCACATCCGACACGTAAGATGTTCATCATCATCATCATCATCCTCATCATCATCACTTTTACCGAATTAGTTTTGGGATAAGTCAGTGAAATAATGTATAAAATAATTAGCCAATTGGATCAAGCCAATGTAACGCAGTACAGTGCGTGTCCTGCAGGTGGTGCTGTTGCATATTTTCTAATAGGCACCATCTTCTGGAGCTTGGAATCTGACAAAAGTATTTAGGATATTTTAAATCTTTATATACATGTCAAAGTAAATATATTTTTTTCTGTGGTGAATGTAATACAGTTAATATTTTATCTAGTGTTTTGTTTCTTTCTTCTGGAAAAGTGTAGTCTCTAAACTACAGCTTATTGTTTTGATATAAAAAAAGAAAAGAAAATCACACATACATTTAATTTGATGTAAATTAGGTCAAAGTTGAAGCGCTATCAGAGCGGTCAAACAAACGCATTTAAAAAATATTCTCAAGTACCTAGTTTCCAACAATGATGTTAAAAACTCGATGCCCAGCGTAACAATTTATGTAATAATCTAGCTAGTTAAGCTATGCTAAGGTTAGCATGCTGGCAATCATTAACAGCTAACTTAAGAGCTACTTCATAAGAATTGTAGAAGATCTTAACTGTAGTGGTTACGGTTCCAGGAAGGCGGAGTTCAGCCACTCTGAAAGCGTCTACTCTTCCCTGGGTATCATTTTATTTACTGTGACGTATATAATACAAATATCCCACATTCATATTCCAATACTTCCAATGCTCCATAGCATCTTACACACATACACAACTACACTCTTAATAACACTTTACTCCATTAGTGTTTTGTTGTGTTTAGTGTAGTGTTATTGTGTTATTGTGGTGTTGTGTTATTGTGGTGTTGTTTTCTCCATGTAGGGGATCGAAATGGCCAAACTGTTCGAGTCTCTGGTGAGGAGCGACTCAAACTTCCACATTCCAGCAGAGAGACACCTGGGACTGGTCGTGTTTAGCATGACTGTGAGTACACAACGTTACACAACGTTACACAACACATCAACAACAACGCAACAAAACCCCTATATAAACATAGTAGAAACACTCACAGCACAACAACAACAACAACAACAACAATAATAATAATAATAATAATAATAATAATAATAAACAATAAAACACTGATTGGAGACATTTCGGCAGTTTTACTGTCATTGTGTTGAATTCAGTATTTGAGGAGTTGAGTTTGTTCACGTGTGTGTATGTATGTGTGAGTGTATGTGTGTGTGTGTGTGTGTGCATGTGTGTGTGTATGTGTGTGCGTGTGTGTGTGTGTATGTGTGTGCATGTATGTGTGTGTGTGTGTGTGTGCGTGTGTGTGCGTATGTGTGTGTGTATGTGTGTGCATGTATGTGTGTGTGTGTGCGTGTGTGTGCGTATGTGTGTGCATGTATGTGTGCATGTGTGTGTATGTGTGTGAGTAGGTGAGTGTGTGTGTGTGTGTGAGTGTCTCTCTCTCTCTCCCTCCATGTTAATAAGATAATAAACGCAGTGTGTGTGTTAGTGAGAAACAGTAGAGAAGTGTAAACTCTGTGATGAAGATGTGGGAAAGTTACAGATTTCCCTCTGACTGTTACACAGCACTGACACTGGAGACTCCTTCCTCACATGTTACATAAACATCTTACAGATCAACGATATTATAAATGACAATGACACGTCCCTGTGAATGAGCCGTTACTATAGAAACCATAACGTATTAGAACCAGTGTATTAATATTAATATAAACCTGTGCTACTCTCAGAGCCGCTGTTCTAGAGAATTAATCACCACCGTCTGACCCAATCACAGTCCAGAACTCAGCAGCACCGTGGGATAATGGTTTATAGAGCAGTTACAGAACCACGAGAGGTGATGTTCACGACTCCAAATATTCTGAGCTAACATTTCACAATATGACACAATTTGTGGAAATTAGCCATTAGCAGTTAATTCTAAGAGTTACTACAGTGTAATTTAGTCATTCTGAGTCTTTTCTTAATAATTATCCAATACATCTGAGGTAAGAATTCATCTTCCTAATGTTTCCGTTATATTTCTAACATCCCTGTGTGTATACACTGTCCATATCAAACACTTATGGGATAAGTACTAGCCACTGCTTGATGTTAAGTTCAAGTCGTATAAATTTATTCTTGCAGACTTTTTATAGGTATTTTATCAACAAATCTGAGATAAATGTTGACGTTCCTGATGTTTCTGTGTCATTTCTGCTATCGCTGTGTCTTTAACTTGTCCATATATCAAAGATTTATGGGCTTAATACTAGCTAGAAGCCAACGGTAAGTGCGATTAAAGTGTCATTTTAGTCATAGAGACTTTTTTTGGTCATTTAGCAACACATCTGAGGACAATGTTGACATTCAGAATGGCTCTGTCTCATTTCCACTCATTGTCTTTACAGCTATGTGGTAGCCTCAAGCCTCTGCAATACTTCGTTTTTTAGTATAAACATAGCCTTTCAAAGTTTACTCCATTTCACATGTACGCGTTCACAGGCGGTCGACGCATGCACATTACGACAACTTGCATTTCCACTCCTGGCCTACAAGAGTCAGTACAGAGCAGTAAAGCAGGTCTTTTGGTGTGAAGGACAACAATGAAGAACAATGCTTGGGCAATCTCTCGCCACGATTAGCGCCCGTATACAAATCCTACACTTTAAGGCTAGAATTATACAAATGTGAGTACTTTCAAACCTGCACTAGTCTCCCTCTCTTCCGTTGTTTCTTCCACTACCTTGAGAATCAACAGCCCTGGGTCACTGCTGCCACCTTGTGGAACAACTAAATAGTGCAAAAGATTAAATGAAAAATGTAGAAATATCGGGTGTGTTCCGAGCGTGCGCGTAAAAAGTTAAGCATAGTTTCTGCTTCAGTCATTAGCTCGTGTGTGTATTTTCTGAGTTGCCTAGCAATTGTGTATTCACAGTGTATTTACAGTGTATTTAATGGATCATCGGTGTATCATGCACGAATGTACTGTGTGTGTGTGTGTGTGTGTGTGTGTGTGTGTGTGTGTGTAGGGAGGAAACGCTCTTACGCAGGAGCTCTTACGCAGAATAACGCACTCCGGCAGCATGTTTCTGATTCCGGCCGCTGTCGGCTCCAAACTGATCATCCGCTTTACCGTGACATCACAGTTCACACGCCCTGAAGACATCCACCGCGACTGGAGCATCATCCAGCACACGGCCAATGAGATCCTGCAGCCAGGCCGCTGGCCCCGCCCCCACGCGCTCTCACTGGACGGTGAGACCGAAGAAGAAACCCTATGGCAGGAACAGGAAGTGGAGACGCAGCATGAGCCGTCCATGATCGACAAGCATCTGGTACGTCAGAATCAGAGGCGTGCCATTCGCTCGATGAGCTGCAGTGCAGAGCTCCCGCCAACCAGGCCTGACCACGCCCACACTCTGAAGGAGGCCCCGCCCCTCGGAGTGTTGGCAAAGATTCCAGAGAGCCCTGAGGGGCGGAGAACGGCGCAGAAGCGTCTGATGAAGTACCACAGTGTGCCGAGTTTACCGCAGGTTTGGGCTCAGTGCGCCATTCAGCAGCTTTACTGGCCTTTCAGCAAGGCTAACTGCTTCAACTGCTTCACACACTCGCACTCACACTCACACACACACTCGCCCGGCCCACTGCCCACCAAATAACACACACACACACACACACACACACACACACACACACACACACACACACACACACACACACACACACTCGCCCACACACCCCCC